>PVKA01006272.1:0-84689 GCA_004027165.1 Ctenomys sociabilis
CTTCCCCTAACCAGTATATAGTGGCCTTCTTTATTTCATTTGATCATTCTTGGTTTGAAGTTCAGACTGTTTGAAAAGAGGATTGCTACCTCTGCTTTTTACTGAGGTGCTTGGGCATGTAGTTTTGTTTTCCATCCTTTGATTTCCAGCCTATGAATTTCTTTATGAGTTAAGTGTGTTTCTTTTTTTTTTTTTTTTTTTTTTTTTTTTTTTTTTTTTTTTTTTTTTTTTTTTTGTCTTTTTGAGACAGGGTCTCACTATGCAGTTCAGGCTGGCCTTAAGCTCACTTTGTAGCTCAGGCTGGTCTCGAACTCACAACAGTCCTCCTGCCTCAGCCTCCCGAGTGCTGGGATTAAGTGTGTTTCTTGTATACAGCATATTGTTGGATTTTGTTTACTAATCCATTGTGCAGATTTGTTTCTCTTAATTGGTGAATTGAGTCCATTTACATTGATGGTTATAATTGAGATGTGTTGACTTATGATTGACATGTTATTTACCTGCTGGTGTTTACTCCTTTTTGTCATGTGTTTAATTGTTTGCCCCATTCAGTGGATTCCTTCTGTCCTCGTTTGTGGGGTTCTGATCATTTTGGTCCCTCTCTAGAATATCTTTCAGAAGTCTGTGTAGGGTTGGCTTTGTCATCATGAAATTCTTTAGTTGTTCTTTCTTATGGAAGTATTTAACTTCTCCATCAAACTTGAAAGAGAATTTGGCAGGGTATAGTAGTCTGGGCTGGTATTTGTTTTCATAAAGGACTTGAAATATTCTGCCTCATGTTCTTCTTGCCTTCATGGTTTGTGAAGAGAAGTCGGCCATAATTCTGATAGGTTTTCATTTGAATGTGATCTACTTCTTTTCTCTAGCAGCTTTCAGTATATTATTATTATTGTGCTGGATTTTTGGGATCTTGACTATTATATGTCTCAGTGTGTTTTTAATTGGGTTGAAGTTACTTAGCATTCTGTATGTTTTGGATACATGAATGTCAGATCATGTTCTCATATTTAGAAATTTTCTGCAATTACTTCTACCCATATTCTTTTTATATCATTTGTAGTGTCTTCTTCTTTCTCATTGATGCCTATTAGTCTCACATTGCTCATCTTTGCATCCTCTTGCAGGTATTGAATTGTTTTTCCCTGCATCCTTTTTAAGAGATCATTTCTTACCATTTCACTAGCTGCACTAGTGTCTTCAAGATCTGAGACTCTGTCTTCCCTTTCAGTCACTTTTGCAGGCTTGTGTTTGAGATTTTAAGTTCCTCTTTGAATCTGCTTCATGCAATCTATTTCCTTCCTGTATTGCTCATTCAAGGAGTCCGTCATTTTTCTAATCTCCTCTTTTTTTTTAATCAATGTCTTCTTTAGAAGCAATTATTCATCCTTTTACTGCAGTTTTTTTTCAGATTCGGTTTCCTCCATATGTTTCTGTATTTGATTCTTTACTTCAGATGCTATGAATTCAGAGATTTCTTTTTTTTATTATTTCAGAAATAGATTCTGCTCTGAGTTCCTCCATGCCTTTGTGCTGTTGTTTCTTTACTTCTGACGCTATTCATTCATACATTTCAGCTGAGCCAGTGTCCTCTGCACTTGCTCTGGGTGAGCTCGAGGCCTGAGATTGCATTTTGCTCCTTCTCTTTGTCATTTTATATAGCACTGACCTCTGACCTTTGGTGTAGAGCTTTGGTGCAGTTATAACCTTAGCACCTACTGAAATTTGAGTACAGCTCTATTAAGTTTGAGTTTATCCAGTTATGCCTGGCTTGGATCTACCTGTTTTGTTCAGCTTCTTCCTGCTGTCGCCCTTGGAAGTGAACCTGTTGTGTCCGTCTGGCACAACAGTGAATCTGTGGTGCCCGTCTCTTGTGTCGCTGGCCCAGGGGGCACAGAAGCTCTTCCATACACTAGCCAGGCCTGGGCTTGGGCTGGATGTGGGGGTCCTGAGAGTGTTGCAGAAGTTCTCTGATTGGGCAGGCTTGGGAGTGAGGGTTCAGGAGGGGTGGAAGAGTCTCGAAGGCACAGTAGAGGGTCTTACATGATGTTCAGGGCAGGTTTTGCTGGCTCTGGAGGTGCAGAGGAGGTCTGCAGAGCTCCAGGAAAGGTCTCTCTCATGAAGCAGGTCTGTTCTTGGTACAGGGGATGCAAGAGAGGGGAAGCTCTGCAGCACACTCATGGAGCCTGGGGTTGGGCACATCTAGAGTGGTTCCAAAGCCTGGCCACTTTATTTCCTTAGTTACATTCAAAAATTGTTTTCTTTTATCCAGCATGATTCCTTTTGACCTAAAAAATGTATTATATACATACAGAAATACTTGAAAACTTGAAGCTTCAAACTGGAGAACAGTCTTCCTTTAAGTTACATGAAAAGTGAAATAAATACAAAGGGTTTTTGGTTTTAGTTTTTAAATTTTTTTATGTATTTGGTCCAGGTCTCACTACGCAACTTAGACTCTTGTGTAATGATCCTACTATATTCAGCCTCCCTAGCACGGCTTATAAGCATATACCACCCCTCCTGGTTTCAGTAGCCTGCTCAGCGTGCACATGGAAGGGGATGGAAGAGGGGTTCAGCAAGGCATGTGGTACCAGGGATTGAACCCAGATCCCTACACTTGCCTAAGCAGATGCTTAATTATGAAGTTTTTGTAAAGGAGGAAGGGAATCACAGATACAGTTTTATAACCAGGAAATGGTATGTGTATGAATTATAAATTTGCTATGAATCATACGGAATCACTGTTCCTTAGGAGAACCACTCTATTTTTTCCTCTTCTACTTTATTCTTTCAGGTGGAGTAAAACCTTGTGCACTGAACTGCCTGGCTGAAGGTTACAATTTCTACACTGAACGTGCCCCTGCGGTGACTGATGGAACCCAGTGCAATGCAGATTCACTGGATATCTGCATCAATGGAGAATGCAAGGTTGCATGCATTATAGTCCTGTTTGTTCGGACTTTTTTTGAGACTTTTTTCTCAAATACTAGCTGTTACTTGATTCTGTGCTTAGGTTTTGAAAAAGAGGGGTGCATTTCAGGAAAGTTGATCTTCCAGTAAAGAATGACTTACCTGTAGGTCAGTGATTCACTCATACTCAATTGCATTGCAAATGTGATTTGTCCTAAAGTTCTAGTTTTGTTCTGGAGCCATTACCAAAGGTATAAAAATATTCTAGACTTTAATATCCATTATTTTCCTCTGTTTACAAACAACATAATAGAAAGGGGGAACAAAGTTTTAGCTTGTATTCACATGGACACCATATGTTCTCATTGAAAGAATTTATATATTTCATAGCATAATTTTTCTTGAAAATCTGAAGTAGCTATACTTCTTTTACTTTATTTCCTTTTGAAGCATTTACAATCATTTTTATCATGGAGTTACTTTTTAAAGCATTTACTTTCTCTAAAGTAAATCAGTCAGATTACTTGGAAATTGTAAGAGCTGATACATATTATTTTCTAAGCCCTTGTATGAATCTTATAAGGAAAGCCACATAAACTGTTCTTATAACTTTTTTGGGTTTTGTGATGCTTTATAATGAAGCACATAACTGAAAATTTAAAAATACAAGCACTTTATTTTGCATGGTCTCCTAATTTCTCGGAAAATTTTTTTCCTGCTTATTTGCCTCAAAATATATCTGGTGATCTAGTTCAGGGATATGTGTGTGTGTGTGTGTGTGTGTGTGTGTGTGTGTGTGTGTACCAGAATATTTTACTTCCTTGAAGAAAAAGTTAGTGTTTGACAGTATTCTTTTATTTTCAGATGACAAAGACTCAAGTGCAGGTTTTATTCAAGTATTATGAGTATATTATAGTGGCTAAGCACCCAATCCATATACTAAGAAAACATATTTTTATAATTAAGTACAAAAGTAAAAGTTAAAATATGACTTCTTTAATTGCATGTGCACATCTTTTTTGTTTGTAACGATTTTATTCTGCTAGTAGAAATTAGTATTCATGTTTAAAGATTTATACAGGTACGAATTTCACATCTAATTTCTAATACTAATAATTCAAAATCCAAAAGGAGACAAAAAAGTCATAATGCTCCATCACAATTCTTGCTGTTACAACCTTGTACAGAGCCAGTCTTCTTTTTCTTTTAGGTTTTGAATTTCTTGATTGAGAGAAATAGCTTAATAGTACATTACTAGCAAATTGTAATATTGTAAGAATTCTAACATGATTACAAGTAAAACAGGTGTAGGTTAGAAATACAGGCAAACACATTTCTAGGAAATCAAAATTGTTTTCTTCAAACACAGTAATTGAGGAGTGTCAGCTTTGGCTTACTAGAGAGTGAAGGTAGATGGACAAATATTCCCCATTTTTATTTCCTTTACTGAAAAAACAAGTAAATAAGTGAGTTACTTGGATCAGATTAGTTATTATCCAAGATTTTCTCTTCCTGACATATTGAATTTCTCTATTTTCAGCATGTAGGTTGTGATAATATTTTGGGATCTGATGCTAGAGAAGATAGATGTCGAGTCTGTGGAGGAGATGGAAGCACCTGTGATGCCATTGAGGGATTCTTTAATGATTCATTGCCAAGAGGAGGTGAGTGTGTAGAAAGAACTCTTCCAGAAGAGCCAAAACACATGATTTTCCCCAGCTTGTTGTTACTTTTAAAGATCTTTATTTAGGTAAATGCTTTTTTCCCAAGTTGTTTTCAGTTCTTTAAGTATTATGTATACCTTCATTAAAATATATTTTAGATCATTGTTTTCTGTCAATTTGGCTTTATTTAACTCTCTCTCTCTGTCTTTCTTTTCCCTCAGTGCTGAAGATCCAATCTAGGGCTTTGTTGCTCCTGAGCAAGTCCTTTTCCACTGTTACCACTGAGCTGTACTCTTTAGACTTTGTTTGAGACAGGGTTTCACTGTGTTGCCCAGGCTAACCTGAAACTTCTGGCAAAAATGATCCTTCTGCATCAACATCCAGAGTACTGGGATTGTATAGTCGTAGGCCCCTCAACTTTCCATGTTTCTTTGAATTATGAATACCTACAATGAATTGATATGAGGTCATGTGCTGGGAAAAAAAGAGAACCAATAATATGCATGTAGAAACTTTAAACTATCTTAAGACAATTTTAGTTAAAATATTTAAATACTTTTTATCTAAAATTCAAATAATTGAACCCAAAGGGTAACTTACCCTGATTTCATCATTTATGAAGTACAAAGTCAAAGAAAGAATGGAAAAATGAAGGAAACTGTTATTAAACAATGTTTTCCAAACATTTTCTTAGTGAGGTAATTTATTGCTGGCTGGCTTGTGTTCCAGGCTACATGGAAGTGGTACAGATACCAAGAGGCTCTGTTCACATTGAAGTCAGAGAAGTTGCCACATCAAAGAACTATATTGGTAAGTTGTTTTGCTAGTCATGAAGCAAAACACATACTGTTTTGACACAGAATACTTTCATGCTAAATAAAGAAATTTCCAAGTTTTATAGAACTATGTGTAAATTGATAAGCAGAAAAATCAGTAGTTTATAGCTTACTATTCAATAAATCAATTATTTGATTTCTAACTTAATTTTTATTTAGTTATGTTACATATGATAAAATGCATCCATTACAAGTATTTAATTCAAAACTATTGAATACATGTATAACATGTATACCTTGGTTCACAACTTGATTATTTCCATGATTCTAGTCACAAACCAAGTTGAACAAGAACAAAGTCAAATTTAATCGTTAGATTCAATGTTGACCTTATGAGGAAATTTGATTCAGTTCATTTCAGTCAAGCTCAGTTTGTGACAAGAATGGCAAAGAGAATTGAATTTGTAAGCTGAGGAGAGAAAGTCCATCAAAAAAAGTATACACACTTCAGGGGAAGAAAACCTTGCATAAATATTTTAATGTTAAATTTACTGAGTCATCATGAGATTAATACAAGTTACCTTTGGCCTCTACAGATACAAAAAGTGCTCAAAGTGGTGGCCATTAACTTCTAGGCATTTCCTAGTACTATGAAATGCTGCTTAGGTAATCTTGGTTCATTGAGATTGTAGCACATGCATTTTCAATTTCTTCTCTAAGGTCCGGTAGTATTGTGGGTTTTCTGTGATATATAACATCCTCTAGGATCCCCCATATGAAGGTAATACCATTCATTGAAAAGAATTTTAATATTTTTCTTTAATAAACTCTCTCTCTATATAATATATATATATATATTTATATATATATATTCTCTCTCTCTCATACAACATTTCTATTATTCCACAATTATTTCATTCATTTTTTGAAGTCACATTCTCTCAAGCACAGCTTTTGTGTAAAGCAAACATAAATCTATATTTTTTGACATTATATGAAATATTTTTACTTACTCTAGAATTTTTACATAAATGAGCTCTCATGGTCCTGTGGTTTGGGTGGTAGGTCAACCTGCTTGACTTTGATGTCCCTTTGCAGCATAACATAACATGCAGGACACTTCTCTGTGGATCAAGGAAGTTTGGCCTTGGGTTCTATCTCAGGCTCTCAAGCACAGTTCTGTCTGCTTCCCAACCACTATAAACTGGACACTTTTACATGTCCATCATGATGTTCTTACCTTGTATCTTCTGGTGGACTGAATCCTTTAAAGCCATGGCCCAAATTAAACCTCTTCACCTTTATATTGTGGCTGTTAGGTATTGTGTCAGGAGAAAGCTAACTATAAAGGAATATTGGTAGTAGAAAGTAAGACTGTTACTAGAATTATACCTGGAACTGGCTCAAGGAAGAATTTTAGAAAACTGTATAGATATGGGATATAGAGGCCTTAGAATTCCATGAGCAAAGCCTGTTGAATGACTCTGTTCAGATCTCAGAAGACCACAGTGCTGACAGGAATGTGGACAGTAAAGGCCAGGCTGAGGAGACTTCAGGCAGGAACAAGAACTCCATTGGCAATTGGAACAGAAGCCATCATTATGCTCTGATGAAAATAGGTCAGTATTTTGGCAATGTCCTGAGATTTTTCAGAACATTGAGATTAAAGATAGTGGACTAATTGATCTGATAGATGTAATTTCAAAACATTCCAACATACAGGCAGTGGCATGAGTAATAGAGGCGCTGTTAGTTAAATTTATCATAAGAACTGGGGGCAAAAATCCAAAAACTTCCCAGGCAGGGTATAGCACTCCTTTAATCTCAGTGCAAGAAGAGCAGAGGTAGGAAAATTACTGCAAGTTTGAGGCCAGCCTGGGCTACTCAGGCAATTTAAGCCTAGCAACACTCTGTCTCAAGAAAAACAAAAATAAAATGAAATTGAAAAATTTAAATTTTAGTCCCAAAACTCTGCAGTTGGTTTCCATTTGATTGATTTTGTGTTTAATTTGTTCTTATTTTTCTACCACCTCCAAGAAAAAACTATGATTGCTATTTGAATATTTTTCTTCTTTCTTTTGAGAGACAGTATGGTAATAATTGGTATGTCATGGCAGGAAGTACATATTTAGAAGACCAGAAAGACGGGCAATCCAAGCCACTTTCTGTTACCCACTGCTATCGTCAGTCTAGTTGCTTGGTTCACAGGTACCAGCATGTATAGTTTGTCAGGGTTAGAATCCTACCAAGTAACTGCTACATTCAAAAACCTGCTGATGTTTCTCAGGATCATTGCCTTACCCATCTTGTGCATGTAAGTGTATGGCTTTGCACCTGGCATGTTTCCCAGATTTTCTTCTTGACCTCTCATTGTCTAATGCTCAAGTTCTCCCTTTCCTTTTAATTGTGTTATATCTTTCTATTTGTATTTTTTCTTTTGAGTTCTTATATGAGGGAGACTATATAATATTTAGGTTCTGGTTTATTTCTTTTATGAGTGTATCATCAAGTGGCATCCATTTAAATATGAATGCTTTGAGTTTATCATTCTTTGTAGCTCAGTAATACTCCATTGTATAAAAATACCACATTTTTTTCAACTGTTCCTCATGTGACGGGCATCTTGGTTGTTTCCAAGATTTGGCTATCACAAATTGTGATGCTACAAACATAGGTACACATATATCACTATGATATAATGTTTTCAGTTTCTCTGGGAAAATTCCCAGTAGGGGGATAGCTGGCTTGTATGGGATTTCCAGTCATAGTTTTTTAAGGAGTCTCCACATGGATTTCCATAATGGGTACATCAGTCTAAATTTCTACCATTAGTGGAGAAGTGTTCCTTTTCCCCACAGCCTCTCGAACTATTGTTTATGATAGCCATTTTATCTTTATGATAGCCATTTTTTTTTCTGGAGTGAGATGGTATCTCACTGTTGTTTTAATTTTCATTTCACAGATGTGGAGCATTTTTTTCATATATTTATTCCCTTCCTTAATATCGTCCTTTGAGAAATGTGTGTTCATGTTGGATGCCCACTTTTGGATTGGGTCTTTAAGTTTAAGGCCCCTAATGTTTTTCAGTTCTTTATAAATTCTAGAGAGCAGACCATTGTCTGAGTGCTTATTAGTTAAGATTTTTTCAAAATTTGTGGGTTGTCTTCCCTTTGTTGGTAATTTCTTTGATGTGCAAAAACTTCTCAATAAGAGTTGGTCCCAGTTGTTAATTCTGTCAAGTATTACCCATGCGATTCTATTTTTGTTCTTGAACTCTTTGCCTACCCCTGTGTCTTCAAGAGTTCCTCCCTACTTTCTCTTCCAGGAGATTTAGTGTTTCTGTTTTAATGTTTAGATCTTTAATCCATTTTGACTTCAACTTAGTACATGACGATATCCTGGGTCAAGTTTTAGTTTTTGGCATGTAGAAAGCCAGTTTTTCCAGCACCATTTGTTAAAGAGGCTATGTTTCTTCCAGTATGCATGTTTAGCTCCTTTGTCAAACATCAGGTGGTTGAGTGTGTTCATAGTGGTCTCTGCATATTCTACTCTATTCTATTGATCATTAGATCTATTTCGTTGCCAATACTATGTTGATTTTGTAATAGTAGTTTTGTAGTATAATTTCAAGTCAGGAATTGTAATGCCTCCTGCCTTGTCTTTCTTGGCCAGGATTGCCTTTGCTATTCTAAGTCCCTTCTGGTCCAAATAAATTTTAGGAATGATTTCTCTAGGTCTGGGAGGTATGTTGGTGGCCGTTTGATAAGGATTGTATTAAATGTGTAGAACAATTTTGGGAGTATGGTCATCTTCATGATGTTGGCTCGTCCATTCCATGAATAGGAAATATCTTTATGTTTTCTGATATCCTCTATGATCTCTTTTTTTAGAATACTATAATTTTCTGTGAAAAGATCTTTGACTTCTTTAGTTAGATGAATTCCAAAGAATTTCAATTTCCGTGGCGCTATAGTAAATGGTATTGTTTCTCTAATTTCCCTCTCAGTGTTTGCTATGTAGAGGAATGCTATTGACTTTTGGGTATTGACTTTGTATCATGCTGTGCTACTGAATTTCTGAAGCAATTCTAGTAGCTTATGTTGGAGTTTTTAGGTCTTCCAATTGAAGTATCATGTCATCTGCAAATAATGATAATTTAACTTCTTCTTTACCTATTCTTATTCTTTTTATTTGTACCTCTTGTTTAATGGCTCTAACTAATGATTCCAGAACTATATTGAATAGGAGGGGTGATAAAGGATGTCCTTGTCTTGTACCAGATCTGAGAGTAAAAGTTTTTCCCTATTTAGAATTATATTAGCCATTGGGTTGTCATAGATGGCTTTTATGAAATTGAAGTAGAGGCCTTCTATACCAATTTTCTGTAGGACTTTGAACATTAATGAGTGTTGGACTTTGTCAAAAGCCTTTTCTGCATCAATGGAGATGATCATGCGGTTTTTTAGTTTTCACTCTATTGATACAGTGTATTATGTTAATAGATTTTCAGATATTGAACCATCCTTACATCCCTGGGATGAATCCTACCTGGTCATGGTGTATGATCTTCTTGATGATTTGCTGTATTCTATTTGCTAGGATTTTATTGAGGATTTTTGCATCTATGTTCATACAGGAGATTGGCCTGTTGTTCTCTTTTTTAGTTGTGATTTCTCTGGTTTTGGTATCAGTATAATACTTGCCACCAGGAAGGAGTATGGGAGAACTGTTTCCTTTTCAATTTTATTGAAGTGTTTGAGGAGTATAGGAATTATATCTTCTGTGAATTTCTTGTAGAATTCATGTGTGAATCCATCAGGACCTGGACTTTTCTTTGTCGGCAGGCTTTTTATTACATTTTGTATTTCATGTCTGTTATTGGGTTATTGAGAGCTGTTATACCTTCTTGATTCATTTTTGGTAATTTTTACCTTTCAAGGAATGTGTCTATTTCCTCTGGGTCTTCTATTCTGTGAGCGTAAAAATTCTCAAAGTAGCTATCTATAATCTTCTCAATTTCCACTGCATCTGTAGTGATTACACCCTTTTCATTCCTTATTGCTTGTACTTGAATTTTTTCTTTCCTCTTTTTGATGAGGTTAGCTAGGGGCTTACCAATTTTATTTAGACTTTCAAAGAACCAGCTTTTTGGTTCATTAATTCCTTAAATTGTTTTCTTTGTCTCAATTGAATTAATTTCTTCTCTAATCTGTATGATTTTCTCCTGTCTTTGGGCTCTGGGTTTGGTTTGCTCTTCCTTTTCTAGTTGTTGGATATGCATCATTAGGGTGTTTATTTGTTTATTTCTGTTTTCCTAATGTGTTAGTTCACAGCTATGATTTTCCCTCTGAGAACTGCTTTCATCGCATTCTATAAACTCCGATAAGTTGTAATTGAATTTTCATTGAATTCAAGATATTGTTGTAGATCTCTTTTAATTTTATCTGTGACCCATTGATTGTTCAGTAGGGTGTTGTTTAATTTCCATATATTTAAGGGTTTTTTTCTGGTTTCTTTTGTTGTTTGTTTCCAGTTTCATTGCACTATGGTCAGATAATATGCATGGGATAATTTCTGTTTTCTTGCATATACTTAAGCATGACCTCTGGACTAATATGTGGTGTATGTTGGAAAATGACCCGTGTGCAGCTGAAAAAAATGTGTGTTCAGCTGTGGTTGGGTGGAACACTCTGTATATGTCCACCAAGTCTATGTGTTCCAAGCTTTGGTTCAGTTCTGCTACTTCTTTGCTAATTTTTTGTCTGATTGACCCATCTTTTTTGGGATAAAGGGGTATTACAGTCTCCTGTTAAGACTGTGGTATTGGGTATTATATTTTTCATGTCCATTAATATTTGTCTTATATAGTTGGATGCTCCCATGTGTGGTGCATACATATTTATGAGTCTTACCTCTTCCTGTTGAAGTTTTCCCCTAACCAGTATATCGTGGCCTTCTTTATTTCATTTGATCATTCTTGGTTTGAGGTTGAGACTGTCTGAAAAGAGGATTCCTACCCGTGCTTTTTTTCTGAGGTGCTAGGGCATGTAGAATTGTTTTCCATCCTTTGAGTTTGAGCACATGAATGTCTTTTTTAGTTAAGTGTGTTTCTTGTATACAGCATATTGTTGGATTTTGTTTTCCTAATGTGTTAGTTCACAGCTATGATTACCTAATCTGCTGTGCCAGTCTATTTCTCTTAATTGATGAATTGAGTCCATTTACATTGATGGTTATAATTGAAATGTGTTGACTTATGATTGTCGTGATATTTACCTGCTGGTGTTCACTCCTTTTTGTCCTGTGTTTAATTGTTTTCCCTGTTGAGTGGGTTCCTTCCATTCTCATTTGTGGAATTCTCGTCATTGTGATCTCTCTCTAGAACATTTTTCAGTAGCCTGTGTAGGGATGGCTTTGTCATCATGAAATTCTTTAGTTTTTCTTTGTCGTGGAAGTATTTTGCTTCTCCAATAAACTTGAAAGACAGTTTTGCAGGACATAGTAGTCTGGGCTGGTATTTGTTTTCATAGAGGACTTGAAGTACTCTGCTCATGCTCTCCTTGCCTTCATGGTTTGTGAAGAGAAGTCGGCCGTAATTCTGATGGGCTTTCCTCTGAATGTGATCTACTTCTTTTCTCTAGCGGCTTTTAGTATATTATTCTTGTGTTGGATTTCTGGGATCTTGACTATTATATGTCTCAGTGTGTTTTTAATTGGGTTGAAGTTACTTGGCATTCTGTATGCTTTGGATACATGAATGTCAGATCATGTTCTCATATTTGGGAATTTTCTGTAATTACTTCTACCCATATTCTTTTTATATCATTTGATATTGATGCCTATTGGTCTCACATTGTTCACCTTTACATCGCCTTGTAAATGATGAATTATTTTTTCCTATATCCTGTTTGTTCTTAAAAGATCCTTTCTTACCTTTTCACTAGCTGCACTAGCATCTTCAAGATCTGAGACTCTGTCTTCACTTTCAGTCAAACGGTTTTGCAGGCTTGTGTTTGAGATTTTAAGTTCCTCTATATCTCTTTGACTCTGCTTCATGCAATCTATTTCCTTCCTGTATTGCTCATTCAAGGAGTCAGTCATTTTCTAATCTCCTCTTTTTTTTTTTTTTTTAGATCAATGTCTTCTTTAGAAGCAGTTATTAATTCTTTTACTGCAGTATTTTTCAGATTGGGTTTCCTCCATATGTTTCTGTATTTGATTCTTTATTTCACATGCTATAAATTCAGAGACTTCTTTTTTTATTTCAGTAATTAATCCTGCTCTTAGTTCCTCTGTCCTTTCTGCTGTTGCTCATTTATTTCCAACGCTATTCATTCATAGTTTCAGCTGAGCTAGTGTCCTCTGCGCTTGTTCTGGGTGGGCATTTGGTTTCTTCTGTATGTCTCTGTATTTGATTGTTTACTTCAGATGCTATGAATTCAGAGATTTCTTTTCTTTTTGTTCCAGAGATTACTTCTTTTCTGAGTTCCTCTATACCTTTCTACTATTGTTTCTTTACTTCTGATTCTATTCATTCATACATTTCAGCTGAGCTAGTGTCCTCTGCACTTATTCTGGGTGAGTTTGAGGACTGAGATTGTACTTTGCTCCTTCTCTTTGTCATTCCATGTAGCACTGACCTCTGACCTTTGGTGTAGAGCTTTGGTGCAGTTATAACCTTGGCACCTACTGAAATTTGAGTGCAGCTCTGTTAAGTTTGAGTTTATCCAGTTATGCCTGGCTTGGATCTACCTGTTTTCTTCAGCTCCTTCCTGCTGTAGCCCTTGGAAGTGAACCTGTTGTGTCTTTCTCTTGTGTCCCTGGCCCAGGGAGCACAAGGGTGCACAGAAACACACCCCACTCTCGCTGATCCTGTGCTTGGGCTGAATGAAAGGAGTGGAGTTTTCCTGAAAGATGGAGAAAGCAGGGCAGAAAGTGTCCCAAGAATAGGGCAGAAAGACTACTCAGGATTTGGGCTGGTCTTGATATGCAGAGATCTAACTAGTACAGGGGAGCACAGGAGCTCACCCCCACACTCACCAGTCCTGAGCTTGAGTTCCCTTTCTTTCTTTCTATTTTTTTTTAATTTTTAGGGCAGGATCTGCAGGGTCTACGGAGTCTCACTGTGTAGATCAGATTCATAGTGAGTCTCTTGTATTCAGCCTCTTAACTGCTGGGATTATAGGTGTGTGCCACCACACCCAGTCTCAGTCACCTTCTCAGTGCACCCCAGAGGCAGGTCCAGCATATTTTTCTATTGTAAACCATCAGTTTTCATTATATTTTTCTTCTAAAACCTGCTTTAACTTCATGCATATTTTAATGTGTTAGGTTTTCATTATCACTATTTAAAATATTTTCTTTTTATGTTATCTTTTTATTTAATTTCTCAAATTCTAAGAGCTTCCCACCTATTTATCATTGATTTCTATTTTGATTCTGTCATAGACAAAAAACATATTTTGCACGATTTTATTTTGTTGTTTGTTAAGATTTGTTTTGTGGTCTAGAATGTACCAGAAAAGAATGTATATTCTCATGTTACTGAATTTAGTATTCTACAAATTTAGTCAGTTAAAGGTATTGCACTAATTGGAGATTTTTTGCCCAAGTCTGCTCTACTCTTATTGTATGTCTTCTTGTTTAAACAGTTATAGTGAAATAACAGATTCTCTAATTAGAATTGTGAATTTATTTCTTTATTATTAGTTTATAATTTTGCTTCATTTATTTTAAAACTTTGTTAAGTATGTACACACTTAAGGTTATAATGTCCTGGTATATGAACATTTTATCATTATTAAATGCACTCTTTTATTACTTACAATATATTTTGACCCAGCTATTTTGTCTAATACTAATTTAGCCATGACAACTCTCTTCTAAGTGTTTGCAGGAAAAAAAAGTTTTTTTAATCTACTTATTTTTCACATTTATGTATTTCTGTTTAAAATGTTTCTTGAGCTGGGGATATAGCTCAGTGTTATGAGTGACCGCCTAGCAAGCACAACGCTCTGAGTTCAAGCCCTGGTACCACAAAACAAAATAAAAAACTTTGTTCAGTGAAATTTTAGGGCTGGGGAAATGACTCAGTAGAATAAGCTCTTCCTTGGCAAAAGCAAGGGCCTGAGTTCAGTCCCTGGTTCTGCAAAAATAAATAAATAAATAAATAAATAAATAAATAAAATGTTTCCTGTAGACAACAAATACTATGATCTCGCTTTCTTAGTGAAACTGAGTGCATTTTTTAAACTGCAGTCTTAGTCAGGGGTGGGGTGCCAGCAAACTTATTCTAATAAGGCCCAGACAGTAGATTCAAGTCATATATTTATTCTCTGCAAAACTATGCAGCCTTGCCACTATAGTGTAAAAACAGATATAGATAACACAGAAATAAATGGGTATGGGTATATTTCAGTAAAACTTTGTACAAAATAGATAGTGGGCCATAGTTTGCAAACTCCTTGTTTAGATCATTTGTATTTACTGTAGTTATCAATATTCAGTTTAAGTCTACTATCTTGCTATTATATACTCGGTCCTATGTGTTGTTTTTCTATTGTGTTTCTTTTTTACAGATTTTAATTTTTTATTAGTATAATTTGGCAATAATAGTGATTGTACTTTTCATGGAGTGTAGGCATGGATATACAGAACACATCTTAATTCTTGTTCATCCCCTCTGTTCATCTCTACCTCCCTTCCTTCCGTATCTGAGTATCTTCTACTACTTAATCCATATGTTTTTAGTTTTTGTTTCAAAGAGTTGTTTATTGGGCTAGTGCTATAACTAAGAGGGTCTGTGTTTATTTCACAACAACAAAAGGTCAATTATCTTTTTAAATTTTGAAATAAGAAAATTTATTTTACATTTATCATTACCTAGTAGTTTTTCTTTCTTTGTTGCAAATTGAGTTTTCATCTGATATAAATGTATGTGTCTAAAGTTGTGTTGTGAACTTTATAGTTGTTTAAATTGTATTCTTGCTAATTCAGTAATTATAATTTTTGTGATTCTTTTGTTTGGCCTTTTTTCTAGTTTGAATAACATTTTCCTCTCTCTTTTTTTTTTTTTTTTTCTTTTGCATTGGTAGCAGTTTTCAATAGGATGTTTGGTGGATTCAAGATGGCTTTTATTCTGTAGCATGCATAGTCTTATGACAAAGTTGTGATTTTTCTTAGGTATCTAGAGTGTCCTGGTGGTTAAAATATAGTGGTTCTGCTTACCATTTCCCAGTAATTTTTGTTAGTTTATTTTTTATTTGGGTTGGGTTGGGTTGGGTTGGGGATTTTCCTGGCTGCATGGAATTTTACTATGCACATAAATTGATTAGCAACAGCATCCTTTTCTACAAATTCCAGATACCCCAGCCTTCCCATTTCTGATCTCTGTCTTCAGAATCGAGTGAGACCACTATTCCTCTTCAGTTATATGGTTCTGCACTGAGAGGAAGTGGCTTCTGTCACAAAACTGGGGAGATCATAATCAGTGCACAGTGCTACCAGTGTGTAAGAGCAGCACATTCATATAGTTTGTGTTGTATGGTTGTTTATAGCAGAAGAACAAGTTCACAACCAGTTATTTCAAAATGAAAATAAGTGGAAATTTTATTGTTTTGAAGTTTGATCCTTTGAGACCAGTTTCATCTTTCCAGAAACTCCTACTGAAGCATAAATTCTCATTTCCTTTAAAACATTATGATGTATCCCTTAAAGCTTTTCTTTAAAAAGGTAGTATATACAGTATATCCATAATACATCTTCACAGAGAATTTCAGTATGATCAAGTTCTTTATTTAAGAAGACCCCATTATTTTTACTTCGTAATTTAAGTTGTTTTCTTTTTTAGCAAGACTCTGAAGTTAAATAAGATCACCTTTTTCCCTTTAATAATTTTCTGTCTGTAAGGTCTCTTCTTCTTGCATGAAAGAGAAGTGGGTGAAAGTAAAGAAATCCTTTATTGCCTGGCCTGGGAGGATAGCCAAAAGAGAAGTCCAAGAGCCTCGAGGTGGAGACAGAGGTTGAAGCTTTTATCGGATTGGGCTAGGGACAGAGTTTACCTGGGTGGTACAATGACACAGCACTGGGTGGGGGAAGGTTGGTGCCTATGAAGATTCAGAAGAGGAAGTTCCAAGTAAACCTGGAGAGAGGGAACTAAAGACAGTCTAGAAGTGTCTCATTCTCCTTGGTTCTGGGATCCCCTCGCCAAGGACCACTGGTATTGGTGCCCATGTATCACTGCCCATGATGCCACTTCCTTCTTTGGTCAACTGAACACTTTGTGAATACTTGCTGCTTGGTTAAAACACATTATGATGTCATTAATTAAGTTAGGATCTCTTCATTTAGGAGTTGAGAAAAAAAAAGTGAGCACCCAAATTGGTCTCAAAACACCTGACAGTTATTTTTATTTTTAATATTTCATCCAAAACCTGAGGAATTTTGATATTTTAAATGAGCCAGGAAGCCATTGAAAAAGAGCATTTAAAAAATTTATAAATCATAAGAAAAATTCAAGATCAAGTAATGCTCGGGGCCAGGGAGATGGCTCAGTTGAATAAGCACTTCCCTGGCAAGCTCAAGGGCCTGAGTTCAGAAATCCCTGGTTCTGCCAAAAAAAAAAAAAAAAAACCAGAACAAACAAACAAACAAACAAACAAAAAACAAGCGATGCTTAAGTTTGATTGATATGTTCCTATGTCAAAAGATTTTTTTTATTTGACAAATAAATATATCCTTACAACATCTCTGAAAGTAAGAAAATGCAAATGTGTTTGTCAGGCAGATAAGGATGAAAGCAGACTTAAAGACCAGAGGTAAAGGTCTAAGGTCAGAGAGAGACACTCTGTACTGGGGATGCTTTTCATTCCTTTCTGTAGTTTGTTCACCTGGCCTGATGAAGTTTTTGAAGTAAGCTAGTATACTTACAAAAAATTAAATTAACATGTTTATCGCTGTCTTATTTACAGAAATTTTGGTATAGTATAGTGCTAAAAATGCTCCTTTAGCCGTATTTTTAAGCTTTTAAAATTGTATTTATTTTTCCTGTAGAGGTTTTCAAAAATTACGCAAGCCTATCTTTTTCTTTATGGTTTTTATGGGGGGGGGGTGTTGGTAATTAAACCCAGGGCTTGTACATGCTAAGCAAATGCTCTGTCACTGAACTATGTCCTTAATTCCCTTCTTTTATAGTGTCTGAGTTTCTTTTCTTCTTCTTTCCTTTAAATATATTTGGCAGAGGGTCTCTGTATGCAGCTTGGACTCATAGTGATCCTCTTGTTTTCAGCCTTCCCAGCGCTGGGATTACAGGCGTGTGCCACCATGCTGAGTCTTAGTGTCTGAGTTTCTTATACTTAGAAAATCTTTTCATAAGTATAATAAGAATGTAATGTTTTAAGATAAAAACTGCCATATTTTCTTCTGGCATTTTATGATTTAACTATTTTGTACTTAAATATTTATCCATCCAACATTTATTCTTTTTTATGATTTTTAATTTTATTGAGAAACAAATGGCAATGAGACAATTTTAAAACAGGTTAGTAGGACAGTCACAATAATTAATGCATTGCATATTATTGTTTTCATAGTAGTTACTTATAGTACAAGATGCAGACATGGTATCCTGTCCAAACACTATTCACTATTAGTACAAATCTTTCTTCTCATTGAATTAAGAGAAAGTAGCTGTATATCTGTCTTTATTTTGTGTGTAGTCATGTATCCTCTGTAAATGAAAATGGGTATTCATTGTATGTTTCAGGGAAACATTTAGTAAGTGAAGCTTACTATAATTTAGTAAGTGAAGCTTCACATTTTAAGGTGGATGTTCATTGTTTTTCAGCTTTAAAATCTGAAGTGGATGATTACTATATTAATGGCGCCTGGACTATTGATTGGCCTAGAAAGTTTGATGTTGCTGGAACAGCTTTTCACTACAAAAGACCCACAGATGAGCCTGAGTCCTTGGAAGCTCTGGGTCCCACCTCAGAAAACCTCATTGTAATGGTAAATGCATTTTAGTGATTTTATTCCTGCTATTTGTAATTCCGCCTTGTGAGGTAGGAGGGTTAATTAATTTCTCGATTTTACTGGGGGTGAATTGAAGGATAATAAAAGTAAAACTATTTGCTTAAAGTCAGTGAATCTGAAATTAAAGGGATAGCATTCTCTCCATGTAACAGTTTTATCTTTTCAGTGCTTTCTTGAATAATATTTTTATAACCAACCAAGATGAATGAAATAATTGGATGAAACTACTCATGAAAGAAGAAAACTTTATATAAATGCATATATGTTTAAAGTTATCTTAAATATCCTATAAGATTTGCTTGATGATATTTCCTTCAAGGGAAATAACAAATATTTGAATGCAAGCTCATTGTATTTTAATTGTCTTCACCATTTGTTTTCAATGGCAGGTTCTCCTCCAAGAACAGAATCTGGGAATTCGGTATAAGTTCAACGTTCCCATCACTCGGACTGGCAGCGGGGACAATGAAGTGGGCTTTACATGGAATCATCAGCCTTGGTCAGAATGCTCAGCCACTTGTGCTGGAGGTAAGACACCCACTAGGCAGCCCACCCAGCGGGCAGGATGGAAAGCAAAACATACTTTGAGCTATGCTTTGTGTTTGCTGAAGAAGCTAATTGGAAACATTTTTTGCAGGTTTGCTCCAAGCGGTAATTTAGCAAAAGAAACTTTGCTTTAATTATATTATATTCCATTTGTTTTCAACCTCATGTAATTTATACAGATTTGTTGGTAAAATACATCTTGGCACAATGAGTGTCTGCTGGTGCTTCTTCTCAAGACTTTCTTGAAGGTGGGCTGTTTGCTTTTCATGAACACATTCTTGGTAAAAAAAAAAAAAAAAATTAAATAAATAATAAATAAATAAGGAGTGTTAAATAAGAAAATGAGCAAGAATCAGACATCATAGATGCAACTTCTTGTAATGGGGGATGAGACTGTATGTCTGTGTAGTAGTGTGTTTGTGGCTGTATGTTTGTGTTTCCCACAATCCTATTCAAACTCCCTTCTCCAGCCATCAAAGTTAAGGGGCTGTGTACTGGGATGCTACAGTAACTGCTGGTGCCTGGGTCTCTGAGCTGATGGTGTACGCTGACCCCACTGTAATCCCTCAGAGAGGTAGAGGTAGCTGGTTAGGCAGTGATTGGTGATGTGTTGGTTGTCCCATGTGCGTTTTTCATGGGTGCCTTTTCCCCACAATTTACTCTATTCCTAATCCTCCTCCCTCTAGTGGCCACCAATGCAATTCTTTACCTCTGGCTGGGAGAGCAGGACAGTTGGCTTCCTTCAAAGCCAACACCCTTGCTGCTGCATGGACTGGTGAGTAGAAGTGCTGTGCAAGCAGCATCTTCCTTCTCTCTGGAGACTAAATGCATCGCCTCCATCGTACATCTTGATCCCCATTGGCAAGAAACAAAGCTATCCCTGAAGCTTAGGCTGAACTAGAGCATCTCACCACTCCAGAAGCAAAGATTAAGTCTGGAATAGTGATATTTAGAACAGATAAAATTAAAGCATTCAGTGCATTAATTATACTCCCTACATGCTGCAGAAGTCATGACTGCTCATGACTATCCTGCCTTGTCCTATGTTCACTGAATCTCTAAACACCTCTGATTTTTGAAGTTTGAATTGGAGAAGTTATGTCAGAAAAATAAATATTATATAACAGATTCAGTATTTTTAAATTCATGCAAATTAAATCAATTAACTACAAGTATAAAAAAGAAAATGAATAATATGTTAATATTCTGTCCTATGTGAAATGTCATGAAACATGGTTTTGTATGATTTGTGGCATATTTAATAAATTCTCTAAACTCATCCATTTATATACAAATTGGTTAGTGATTTTTACCATAAACTTTAACAAACTATAATGTATTACCTCTTCTTTTAATAAATAAAAACATTTGCAGATAGTGTCACTATAGATTATCCTTAACTAACTGTTCAAGAGTGCCACTACATTGTATTTTAGTGGCATTTATACATCTTTATTCTAATTAAATTTCTTTTACTCAAATTAAATTAACTTCCCTTTTCCATGAACCAACAAAAAGTTGCAATTAGAGCAATACATACATAATTCAGGCCTTGAAGTAAAGTGAGACAAACTTATTAGAGTCCAAACAATTTAAAATTTAAGAAATCTAATAAGGAAAATTTAAAATTAAGGTTGATTAGCTTACAGAAGAGAGGCTGAGGGGGAAAATGTTAGTGTCTTCAAGTATGTGACAGCATGTTGAATGGGAAATTCTTAGTGTCTGTCCTTCTTTTGCTGAAATTGCTATATTTGGGGATGGTTTAGACATAGTCTTGTCTGAGGCCAAGGAGGGATTAAATGAATTCTCAATGTTCCTTCAACCCTATGATTCTATTTGTTCAGAGAGGAGATAGTCCAACAAAAATGAAGGAGGAATGGGGCAAGAGAACTTAATTTAGAAGAAAAAACTGTGATCTTATTGAAGTACAAAAGCATGAAAAGCTTAAATAAGTGTTATTCTTTTCCATTACACTTGTATCAAGAAATAGAAATGATTTTCTGTGATAGAAATAAAACAAAGGAAAAGCAGAACAGAAGAAAAACCTTTAGAAGGAGGGCTTTCTCTTCCCTATTATTCATCTTTCTTTGATTCCAGAGCTACTGATCTTAGATATTTGAAGTTATTCTGGGAGCCCAATCTGTTTGTTTGTGAGTGATTATGAATATTCATAGAGCTATTGCTGTTTTGGGGACAGGGAGGTACGTGCTTGAAAGTTGGCAGGCATTATGTGAAAAGCTGTCATTTGTCTTGCTAAATAGTTATCAAAGCATGGTCCCTGGACCAGCCGCAGCAGCATCAGTTAAAAATTTGGGGAATCTATTTCAAATATCCTGAAAAGAAACTCAGAATGGGCCCACGCAGACTATATTTTAATAAGCCTTACATATTCTCTATCGTTTGTATCCTACTGGTCATCACTTTCAGAGAAAATGGACTGTACCATGCTAGACAGAGTCTGTAACCTGGCCGCTGGCATCTGGGCATCTTCATAGACTTGTTTTGCACATAAAACAATATCTGGAACATAGTAGGCACTTGGCAAGTGTTTACAGACAATGAATGAGTGAAAGGAATTACTTTTTGGCAAGTAATGTGTGCAACTGTTCTTTCCAGTAGAGGAATTAAGAATTTAGAATTGCTAATATTTTTATGAGATAGAGCAGAGCAATTGTAAGGAGAAACAGTGTAATTTTAATTAACATGAGTAAATACAACTAAACTGTCTTTTGTTTTCTACACCTTCAGTAAGTAGGAACTCTGAGAGTACTAGGGTGTTAAGTACAAATATCAATTGTTGAAAGGGTTCTTTCTGTATATACCCCCAGTTTTGATCAAGTTCTTTACATACAGGAAGATTACATTTGATGAAAATAAAGTCCCGTAGAGATCAAGGACCTGATCAAAGACAGCCCAAATCATCTTCTTGGCAATACTAAATAGATTTCATCTACAGTTAAGAAACCTTTTAAAAATTATTTCTATCTACTTTTCACTCAGAAACTAATGATGAACACTGAAGTCAGTTCTTAATTGTGATACTCCACTTTTATTTCTTCATGGAGAGGCTGGGTGTCTAGAGGCTGGGTGTCTCAAAAACTCTTAAAATAGAAAAAAGGAAAGCAGAAAACCTCAAAGAACTTCCACTGTAGTCTCATAAGACCTTTAATTTAGGGGTCAGTAATCATCACTTTCTCAGGAGAAAAGGGACTATTAAGGAAGGGGGCAAAGGAGAAAAAGGGGAAGGAGGAAGAGGTAATGGAAACCTGTGGAGGGTGGTACATTCCTATGATTTCAGCTCTGTGGAAGACTGAGGCAGGGAGGTGGCAAGTGTGAGTCCTGTCTGGATAACTTAGGGAAACCCTGTCCCAAAAGAAACCCAAAAAAACTAAAGAGTTGGGGATATAGTTCAGTACAAGATCCCCGGGTTCAATCCCTAATGCTTTAAAAATGAGAAAATAGTAGGGCAGGTGGATAAGACCAAAGAATACCAGTCCCACCATTTTGTATAATTAATATGTACATATATATCAATATTTCTATATCTATCTGTCTATCTGTCTGTCTGCCTGTTTATAGCTATTTTGAATTCATGGCTTTCTCACTGAGCTACATCTCTAGCTTTTGGACATTTTTTTTCAGACAGGGCTCACTGCATTGCCCAGGCCAGGCTGAAACCTGTGATCCTCTTTCCTTAGTCTCAGAGTGCTCGCATTCAGGCACATACCACTATGCCTGGCTTAATAATCACACTAAAAAACAACTAGGGGCCAGGAGATGGCTCAGTGGAATAAGCCCTTCCCTGGCAAGCGCAAGGGCCTGAGTTCAATCCCTGGTTCCACCAAAAAGAAAAATCTAGGCATGGTAGCACAAATCTGTAATCCCATCTACTCAGGAGTCTGAGACATGAATCTCATAAGTTTGAGTCCAGCCTGGACAACTTAGAGAAACTCTTAATGTAAAAACGTGGGCTGGTAGAATAGCTCAGTGGAGGAGATAGAGAATAGAATAGAAGTATCTCTACTAAGCTTTGCTTTGAAGCTCAGGGGAAAAGCTATACTTAGAGTAAAGAGGAAAAAGAGATGAGTATATTGTTTGAGGCTATCAGTTTTGCCTATCAATTCTGTGTATCAAAGAGGAGGCTGCAAAAGGGGAGGGAGCTTTCTCATATGAGATTTTTTTAAGGTAAGAAGTTTTGAGACTGTTTTCCTGTTGCTTAGCAGACCCAGTGACAAATATAATGTGCAGGAAACACTGATGATGATTCAGTCCACATAATGGTCTTCACTCTGAGTCAGTGATGAGACACTTCCTTATCCTGACTGGGAACACTGAGATGGTATAGAGTATTGTCTTCAGGAGAAATGTGATTTTTAAGATACAGTTCTGACTTCCTCAGTGAGAAAACTCAAGCCCAGTAAATTCAAACTTGACTATTTCAGAACAAGTTGCCAAGTAATGCTGGTGCCACTTATTCAAGAACCATACTTCCAAAAATTCTGGGCTAGGAACTTAGATTTCCTGAAGTAAACGCTGATTAAAGCAAAGTGACTGGTCTTTTAGGTTATAATCTACACCACTATTATAATCCACATTACCACTAAAACTATCCCATTTAATTACAGGTAATTTTATTGTTCAGCTATATAATAACCAACATGAGTTTTGTGTTTCATAAAATATTTTCTGATGTCCTATTTTCTTTGATAATCCTCAATACTCAGATAAGATAAGCATTGCTGTTATGATTCCTCTTTTCTTTTTCTTTTTATGATTCCTATTTTCTAGTGGAATTTAAGAAAAGTAATTTGCTGAAATCCAGACCTAGTAATTAAATCTCTATTGATATTTTTAAAGTAGAATTTCCCTAATAATAAAAATGGCCAGTTATTTTAATCATTTCACCAGTTAGCAACCTCTATAGAGAAGCATGCTATATTTTCTATTCAAAAATGATCTTCACCAGCTTGAAAATTTGTCTTTCCAAATACTCTCGCACAATGGTGCATACCAACTTTGGTGCAGATTAGTAAACCTGATAGACTGAACTGCCCTACTCTCCCCACCCCATCTTATTTAATTGGTTATGGATGTGGTCTGGGTTTCAGACTTTGAAAGGATCTCTAGTAATATTTACTTATTTGGTTGTTTGGAGACAAATGAACTACTCACTGTGTAGTTCAAGTTGGTCTTAAACTCACTACATAGCCTAGGTTGACCTTAAATTCATGATGATCCCCTGGGCTCAGGCTTTTGGTGTGCTGAGAATAAAGGTGTGCCCTATCAGGCCCAGCCTGTCTGAGTAATTTTAATGTGCAGCCAAGGTTTACAAATATTGATGTTGAGATAGATTGAAAGTTTTAATCTTCAAAGAATTAATATTCAGATACACATATCTTGGATAGCATTACTAGCTCACATACATTTGCTAATAGTTGACTGCAAAGATTAATAAGACAGGAATGAATACAATTTCTGGGGGTAGGAAAATAGACCCCTGCCCTTCAATTAACACTCTTGCCACCGTGTACATTTTTTTAGGGTTTCTTTTCTCTTTCTTTGTGTGGACTACAAAAAAGTCATATGTCAAGCTGAATTTAATTAGGCTTCCGATAAATAGAAGTATCTCTACTAAATTTTGCTTTCAAGCTCAGGGGAAAAGCTATGCTTAGATTAAAGAGGAGAAAGAGATGAGTATATTGTTTGAGGCTATTTTAATTTTATTTCACTATAATTTATAGTTTATTTGGGATTTCTCAAATATTTTTCATATACTATTTGGTTATTGAGAATTTTTGGTGATTGTCATTAATTATGTAAAATGCTAGTAATACTTTTTCTTGCATACATAGGTAGTCTATTAACCTATTCTTACATATTTAATGGTTCATTTATTTATTTTCTTCCCTGGATGTAATTTTGATTGCCTAATTTGTGTATGTGTGAGTGTGTGTGTGTGTGAGAGAGAGAGAAAGAGAAAGAGAGAATAGCATATAAACTGTATTTCTTCTTTCTAGCTGTGACAAATTCTTTTATTTTATTGTATGCATCTTTACCTGGGTCATCTGGATCATGTATTGGAGTTGGTTTTTGCACTGAGATTTTTAATATCCTTTTAAAGTTATTTTAATTACTATTTTAGATTTTCGTGATTTAGGAGCATAGTTTTTAAAAGGCATTAAGATGCACAATGGCATTTCAGTGAGCTCACAGGGATGTTGTAGAATATCGTACTTTTTAAAGAAAACACACCAGGTTTGATCCCTGGCACCACATGCCATGCCAGCCCCACTCCCAGACATGCTGAGCTGGCCACTAAATTCAGGTGTGGTGGCACATGCCTGTAATCCCAGCACTGGGGAGGCTGAAAACAGAAGCATCACTACAAGTCTGAGCTGTATAGTGCAACCCTGTGCCAAAAGAAAGAAAAAAAGGAAAAAGGAAAGAAAGAAAGAAGAAAAGAAAGACAAAAACAGTGATAGTAATTGTATACTATATGTATATTTACAATTAAGTTATTTGGACCTAACTTTTAATAAACAAAACTTTTAGGGGTTTTATTGTATTTATGAGGTTCTGTAAAAATATTGTTTGATAGTACATGAACCAAAAAAAGTTTGCGAATCTCTTACTTAATGCAATATTAGTGTCTTTAAAAGTAGCACAATAACACAGCAGTCCTCTGCAGTAGATGTTCAGTTTTGTTTCAGTAGAGGGAAAAATGCATGTGAACTCACTGCTCAGGTTCTGGGTGATCATCAGAATTTAAAAAAGGAGGCTTTTGCACTTCCAGATAAATAACTAGAGGTTCTGAATAATATTTAAGTTTCTCCTTCATGTCCATGTCAAGTATTCCTTCTGATGTGTCCTCCTGAATGTTTCCTTCCTCTTTCTCTATTTACTAAAAGTTTGATGGATAAGAAAGCAAAAAATGAAAAGAAAAAAAGAGAGAAGAAAGTATATATCTAAAATAGCTTCCGATAAAATTATTTTCTATGTGACTAACAGGTTTACAAAATAAACTATACCAATCTATCCAATAATAACATAATTTTCAAATTATTTTAATGAATCTGTCATGCCGGTTACTGAATCCTCTTAAAAATTAGGGATTCCTATGTTGTTTCTGTGGAAATATTTGTTTATATTATGCACTTTATTGTTTTCAAGAGTGATGCAAGTATAATGTGTAATTAAAAGTATAAGGAGGCTATTCTAAAATAATAATTTCTATATTTTTAAAAGTGATTATTAGTAAATGTATAATACATTTTTAGGCTAATACTAAGCACCCAACAAAGAAAACAGCTTTGAAAGAACCAGATAAAACTGAAGCAAATTCTCTATATTTTCACAAATATCCCTTCAGTTTTTTTGCCATTTCTAAAATGTCTGTCTAATATATTGAACACCACTAATGGATCCATTCACATTGCTTGGTGAGAATGCAAAATGTACTTGAAACAAGTAAGAGTTTTGAGGCTTGACTTTTACAGACGATAATAAATTAATGACTAGCATTTGGATGGCATCTTATGAAGGACACAAATGCTGCTAATGTTTGCAGGGCATCTATCTGGACCAGGCAGAGAAAGACAAAATCAATTTTTTAAGAAGTTGCGAATAGGTTTGACTGAAATACTGTGAAAGATATAAAAAGATGGAATTTAAAATTTAAAACTAAATTTGTGTATCTTTGACTTAGACATTACTATCAAAAAGTTTCAGATGAAATTTTTTTTACTTTGAAAAGAGGAAAAGAACATGTTACCTATTGCCATTTATTTTACTTAAAGAAATATAGCTACTTAATTCATTTTAAGAAAAATTGCCCGTGACATATTTTTGATGTGAGGTTGCACAATGTACCACTGTTTAAAAATATGAGTGACCTCTTATGCTTTATTTGTGTATATCCAAACTTAAACATAAAGCAGATCACTGGGATGATTTTAATAATTTTTTTAAAACCTGAAAAACAGTCTTGACATTAGAAAGACTGAAAGTTTCCATTCAACTTTGTTCGTTATTCCCTAATTTTTTCCTTGCTTTTTTAAAAAATTAGAAATTTAAGCAACTAGATAGCTGTCTGTGACTTCATTCACCGTGATATGTTCCCTTTGACTGCCCCTACTACTCCCCTTTAGGTCATTCTCAGTATGGAAAAAGAAGAACATCTTTAACCTGTGTGATTAGTTGTTCCAAGCATTATCATAGGTACCTACAAACATCACAGTTTCTCTAATCTTTACCTGGCTTCTGTAAATTCTCATAGCATGTCCCTTGACAGAGCACTAACTCCTCTATGTGTTTATTTTATGTTTATGACTGGTTCATCCTACTGGAAGCTAATGGGTTTATTGATTTATTTGTCCATAATAAAACAATTCTGAGTTCTACGTGTAGTATTTCCAATACAATGTAAAACATCTTACATGTAAAAGGTTAGTTTTATTTATAATATTTATAACTTTTATGGTTTACTTCTGAATACTGTGGTTTGCATTTTCTCCAGTGTTATGATTTATATTGAAGGCTAGGAATCTTTACTAACTCAAAACATTCTCCTTAATTCTGTTTTTTCTCCTCTTTGATTATTTCTGTTGCTAATAGCAGTTATATTACTCTTTAACACAAACAGAGTTTGGATCAGTATTCATCTACTGAAAAACTTGGGTAAAGCTAAAACCAGAGTTTGAGGACATTTTTATTATACCGATGATCAGCAGTGACACAGGTCCTATTTCACTTCACAAAAATTCTGTCCAAAATACCATCCTTAACCACCATTAATGCTATATATCCTTAAAAGGTAGTATGTATAATAAAAATAATGCCTTCTAAACCCTAAAGTAATAATGCCTTGTAAACATTATCTCAGTTTTGTGGAATCTTACTCCAACACTTATTTACCTGAAGAAAAATGAAGATTTACTTGAGAAGTTAAATAGCTTGTTTATGAATTATCCTTTCTTCAATTGAAATCTGAAACATTTATTCTTTGATCCCCTAAAGAGACTTCATATATGATTAAAATTAAAAGTTAACTATTGGTAATAAATAGATAACAGTGTAGGAAAGAATGTTCAAGGCCTTATACTCTCAACATTATTCTTTTAATATTTTAAATAAACATCACAATAAATGTCACAAATAAACTATATACTGAAAACAACTAAACTCTTACCATAGATCATATAAATTACTTTTAGTAAGGTGAGTTCATTCTTTATATTAGAAAATTTGCCATTCAAACATCCCTATTTCTACTTAATATTTGGCCTCTTGACCCATTTAACCCCTACTCCAAGTCAAAAAAAAAAAAAAAACTGATATAAGACATAAGACTCTAAAGAGATATCAGACAAAGAAAGAGAGAGAAAAGATTTTTAAATATTGAACTCCAGAGACAACCTTTATAGAATTTTGGGTCTGAGAGAAACACTAGAAATTATCTAATTTGATTGAATGACTTTACAAAGGACAATAAAAGTTTACCTCAGATCATTTTTACTTGACTATAACTCAAACCATGGTAGAAGGTAGAGTGAGGAAGAATGAGAACAAAGTAATAGGAAATGGCATCATAGTGATCTGGCTATGAAACAAGTTCTTAAGATCAGTGAGGATCAGGGAAATAGAAATCAGGCAGCAATATAACTAAATGGCAAGGCAGCAAAAATAAAAGCATCATACTGTGAGTACACTATTTTATGAGATAAGCTACCTTCATCATGTAATGTAGTTACGAAGGTACTTGCCTTAGTTCCCTGCTCCTGTACTACTATAATCTCATCAAGATGAAGAATGTCTTACACCCTTTGTATGGTAATGAAAATCATGCTTTAGATATAGTAGCAGCCCAATGAATTCAGGGAAAGTTACTTTTTACTTTTAATGTAATATAAATAGATCATAATAAAATATGAAAAACACTATACTTTGTGAAAAAATAACATTTCATAACAAGATAATTAAAATAGTATACAGTATATTGTGATCTTTTAAAGAAATGTCCCAAATATCTCTGACTCTGATTACAAAGGAGACTCTCTTACATATATGCATACTTATGCTTATAGAGCACAATTTCTAATAGCTTATATGTGCCCATCAACAGGTGAATGGATAAAGAAAATGTGATATTTATACCAAATGGACTGCTACTCTACCATAAAGAAAAATAAACTTGAGGCATTCATAGTCAAATGGGTACAACTTGAGAACATAATGTTAGTGAAATAAGTCAGACACACAAGCTCAAATATTGCCAAGTTTCTTTTACATAAGAAATACGTGTATATAGATATAGATGATAAAGACATAGATAGATACTTTTCGTAGAAGAGATTAATGTTAATACCTAATGGATAGTAGGGATTCTTTCTAGCCATGGTATGATTTCAAGTAAGCCCATTGTATGTGTTTTTCTATCTTACTATCACTGAATATAGTTGCTCTAGAAAAGTACATTTTTAGAGCAAATTTCACCTTTTGATCATTCATTTCCTCAAGACATCTAATTTTGTTTAGGACAGAAAAAAAAGACACTGGAAAGAGAGAGAAATCTTTGAAAGATAAAAACTATCAGCTGACTTCAGATTATAGAAGCTGTGTGGGTAGAGTTGACTGGTACCTGCATGCCAGCTGTTAGATCTGAGGCAGATGAGCTTCGCTCTGCCCCATGATGCTTGTGTCTGGCCAACAGTCACACAGCTCAACAGCCAGATTCCAGCAGTGTAAGACAGAAGAGACATTTCCCCCCCTGCTGGCACTTACTGCTTTTTGGATGCTATCTGTGCTAAGATTTTGATTCAATTACTGCTGCTGATCAAATGCTCTGTATACTGTGGTTATACAATGTTGTCTTGGTTGCTAGCTACTTTGGATGTTGTGGTAAAGCAAACCCTAGAGTCTTGCATGTCATAGGCCGCACGCTACCACTGAGCTACATTCCTGGCCAGGGGATACATTTCTGTGCTAAGAACCATTATATCATCATACTTCATTCTCTAATACCAAACATCAAAAGTTATGCAAATTAAATGAACAAACAGGCATTCATCTGTTAGAGGACTTAAAATATTGGCAAAAATAACAAGTATGAAGTTTGTATGTCAGTAACTTTTAAGAGTAAAATATAAGTAATGCGGCTTTGAAATTAATTAGCCAATTAAATTCTTAAAGATATGCGTCTGTCTCCAGGACCTCTGAACACTGTCACTGGAATTTTGTTTTTGATTAGATGTATACTAAATGATCATGAGAATGAGGGGATAAAATATTAAACCTTTAAATTTGAAGGCATAATGGTGGTTTTGTGTAACTGAATGTAATTATTCCAGACAGAGTTTAAAATCAATTTAGCAGTATTTTATAGACTACTTTAAAAGAAGCTATGTGCAAGACACTTGATCATATAAAAAGATTTTTAAATTCCATTTCTGTTGGTGATGTAGATTATTTCATCTATATTTTCTGCTTTCAAAAGTTAAAAGCTGTGTTTGCCTTGATTCCAATTTTTTAAAATGTATTTGGAATAGGGGTCTCACTACGCAACTCAGACTCGTAGTGACCCTCCTGTTTTCAGCCTCCCCAGCACTGGCCAGCTCAGCACTCTCAAGTCTTGGTGGCCAGCCTGCTCAGCGTTCCAGAGGGAAGGACCAGCATGACATGTTCTGGGGATCCAATATGGTCTTTGCACTTTCCTAAGCAGGCCCTTAGTCTGCTGCACTCTCTTGCCAGTCCCCTGTATGTTTTAAAATTCATCCATTTAGGTACACTGGTTTGCATTTATCCTGTTGGTACTGACTTAAAACCAAAGCAGAAAAAACAATCTGTAAACATGCCATTTGTGGGGTTAAAAATTGGAAGAAAATTTGTATCCTGTTAGAGGAAAATAGTAAAGTGTTGTAGGAAAATTTGGAATATATTACTGGAATAGGCAGTTCTCAAGTGTGAAATACCACTGTCTAATATAACATTTTAGAAGAAAATTAATAAAAGATGAATACAAGGAAAATATATCTTCATAAAATGTAGAGCAACTGTAGGTCTCTTCAAGAATTTTACTTTTTGCTTCAGAAAAAAATCCACTCAAAAATTATGAAGCTGATATATATTGAGACATATCCTTAATTTCTAGATTTGAATATACCCTAGCCAAAATTAATCAATTTATTTTTAGCATTTAATCCAGTATCTTAAAAGAACAGTGCTTGCATTTAGAAACTATTATTTGTTGAATGAGTGAATGAATGAATGACCTGTGAACCACATTAATTTGGCAGTTTGTGTATGTATGTAATTTTAAACCAATCACTAAAAAAAAAAAAATCTCATCAAATAGCAAAACAATCATAAAAAAAAGGTCTAAGCTATGAGACTAAGAATAATTTTTCCTTATACTTTTGCATATTTTTCAAGATTTTAGCAATAAATGTTAAATAATAAGTTTTTCAAAATATATACAAGGAGCCAGACATGGTAGAGCATGTCTATAATCCCAGCACTCAGAAGGCCGAGGCAGGAGGATCACCACCAGTTTGTGCCATCCTGGACTACACAGTGAGTTCAAGGCCAGCTTGAGACCCTGTTTGTTTGTTTGTTTAAAGCACATGGCTAGAATTTAATCTTGAAATGTAAATCTCTGCTAATTATCTCTACTAGTATCTCATCGGTATTTCAAATTGCACACACCTTGCTTTAAATTGAAGGTGACTTTGAAACAAATGTGAAATAACTCAACATTTCTAGAGTTAATTTAAAGAAAATAGAATCTATCTGAACTGTAGAAACTTACTTAACTCTTCTGCCACTGAAACAAAACACCAGTTCCATTTTGTAAAGCTGACAATGTGTGTCCTTTCCTGAGAAACAACCAAGATATCATTTTAAGTGCTATTGTTTTTTTTTTCACACACAGTCATATTTGAATGACTTGCCTGACTAAAGCAGCATATTGAAGCAGAGGGAATGGATCATCTGAGCCACTGTTAGTGTTGGGTAGTTGAACGCTATGACTAATGGTAGAGCTATCTGTCTAAGTGGACCACATGGATTTAGTTATCTGCCCACTGAATAACACCACAGGGAGCTAATCTGATGAGTTTCATGGAACATGTTTGGATAGATTACAGCTATGCCTGATGTGAATCATTCTTCCCTCAAAAATCTAAAGTTTAATAGTTAAAAAATTCCAAACTGTTGTAATCGCATAAACTGAGTTGTTTGGCCTGTTCTTGGGAGGGAACAAATATAATATACAGCTTAAATTATCTTGCCAGTAAACTGTTTGGCTATATTTTAGACCCCTAATTTAGGAAAATCTAAAATTTTGTTGTTGACAGTAGAAGCCTTAAGTCACTACAAGCAATAAGAAATACCTATTTCAGCTACTGCTGTCATGGAGACTGCTGGATCTAAGTGTCATGAGCTTTGCACTCTTTAAATTCAAATGGCTGAGACATGCATAACATGCCCACTGGGGTACTCTAAGGGCAAATTCCCTGGTAACTCTTAAGGGACCGTGAGGGGAAGCACTTGATGTCTTCCTCTTTAAATGACCATTTCGAGAGCCGGCCAGATAGCTCAGCTGACTAAAGTGCTTACGTAGGCAAAGCTCAGTGGCTGGGGTTTGCTGTGCTGGCCCTGTCCCCGGGACCCGCTGAGACTGGACCCGCTGAGACTGCGATGGAGGCTGGGCATGGCGGCGTGCGCGTATAATCTCAGCACTTGGGAAGCTGAAAACAGGAGAATCACTACAAGTCACACTGTAAACCCTATAGGCCCTGTACTAAATACATAAAAACAAAAAAATGAAACTTTCCCTCATTAAATGAACCCGTTTCACATGGATTGCTCTAATTTGTGTTCGAACTTATTTTTTTAGGGCACTATTACCTTAAAAGAACTGGAAAAAAAAAAAAAAACCTTGCAGAATTGTATGGGATTAGTTAAATGAGAAGCTGTGACTTGCTAGATACTGTTACAATTTTTAAAACTCTTCCTGGGAAATTTAGCTTGCCTATTGAAGGAATGGAATTTGTGATTGGGGACACCTTGGTTTATGCTTTTATTTCCTTTTTCAGGAGAAATATCTGTATGGTTTGAGATATTAACCATTGTCTTCTAGTTTGGTTTGCTTTTCTTCAATATCTTGATTTACCTATTTCTGCTTCAGCTCCTTCACACTGAAGAAAAAAGTGATCCTTACAGATAAAATTGTATTTACAAATGAAAGTGTTTACAAATATTTAGAAATTCATGAGAATATTTTTAGTTGTAAACAGGTCACCTACATTAACATAGAAAGAATGAGATAACTATGTTATAGATCAATATTTGAACTATGTGCCTCTTTGATGATGTTATCAGTAGATATCCAACTCTAAGGCAAACAGACTAGTTGGTTACAGTGCAAAAAGAGTCCACTGCAAGTTTTAAATTTTAAATTATATGGGTTTTTGGAAAGGCACATACGTAAATGGAAGAAAAAATGCAGTGCGGATGTGATATGTACAAAGACTAAATTTGATAGGGTTTGTTCTACAAAATATTAAAAAGCAAATTGGTCCCTAGTATTTTATGTTTAACTATATACAGCCATTGTTTTGTATTGAAATATATATTAATACATTTTTTCTGATCATGTTTTAGAAATTCAAGGTTTTTTATTTTTAAGCACAAAGATGAATATGCAAATGGGAATACTAAAACTGCTCATCGTTTCTTTTCTGGACTCGAAAACTGTTACATTTCTAAATATAAGAACAATAATTTTAACTATAATTTCAATGCAATGACCAGGACTTCTCTCCTTTTCAGAGAAGCAGTCAAGTGTTTCTGGAACAGATAAGTCATCAGCGATCCAGGGAGGTTGATTCCCACAGAAGAAAGCTATGCATACCTAATTTATTGGAAAGTAAACTACTCTTCAATTAATGATGTTCTCCTTTTTTCAAGGTGTCCAAAAACAGGAGGTGGTCTGTAAAAGGTTGGATGACAACTCTATTGTCCAGAACAGTTATTGTGATCCTGACAGTAGACCACCTGAAAATCAAAGAGCCTGCAATACTGAGCCCTGCCCTCCTGAGTAAGTGAGAGAAATGAAAGTTATTTTATTTAGGTACCTAGAAAAGACATTCTGTATTCATATTTAGAAACATATTCATTTGCTACAAATAAATTAGACAGAGAAAAATGTCTTAGGTAGTGCAATGTTGATGGCCTTTTACCAGGCAAAAATTCCTGCTTATCTGTAGGTTTCAGTTATTGACTCTTTTGAGGAAATAACTTCAGTAAATTTGATCCTGGCATGGTGTTGGAAAGTCTATCATCAACTCTAAGGAGCACACATCTTTTTATATTTTAATATTTTTGAATATAAATATTCATTTGCAAGTGATAGTGTTATAACAATAATTGGCATTTATCCCCTTTCTTAATGATATAAAATGATGGTATCTTAAACTAAGTTCCATTGTTAGAAGGCATCCTATTTTCTGAACGTTGAGTACAGACAGAGGTATACTCAATCTCTGTTGATCAATGTAGCAATTACAACTCACTGCAAAGGAAAGCATAGGAGAGCCATCATGTGATGGCTTTAAAATGAGACCTGCTCTCAATGAGATGGCACTTTATAATCTGTGAGAACAGAAAGATTTCATGACTGAACAAAAAGACAGTAAGTGAAAAAAAAAAGACAGTAAGTGTGTGTAAATAGACAAGGTTGCTAACTGGATCATGGTACTATTGGTCTTTATGTGGATTTTGCCTTACAGTTGTAGGATAAACTGTGTGAATGTCACCTTATTCCTATTTGAAAAATCAGATTAAACTTTGACCTCTTGGTCACCTACTCATCCCAACATGAAATTGATAAAGAAAAGAAAAATAAGCAAATGAATTTATTTCCCCTAAACTCCTTAGAATTGTAGAGGAGACCTTTATAATGAAGCAACCCCCTTTTCTAGAAATGATCCTATGAAAGTCACAAACAATTTGGACTTCTTAATGGATAAAATATCCAGGTCTTTTATAAGGTTAAAAATATATTTTAACCTTATATTTCTTTATATTTGTTCCAAGGCAGTTAATGCATTATGAACTTATTTTATTCAAAGTCAATGTCTGCCTGAGCATTTGAATCTACTAGCCTCTTAAAAAGATTTAGGGTATTAGAAACTAAGTAAGGAGCTTAAAGTGCCTAGAGTGATAGACATTTTTAAGATTTGTATTTTATACTTATTGTTCTTGGAACTATATCTCAGTTACACTTCTCTCATTGTTGGAACAAATACCCGACACTCAAGATTAAGGAAGGAAAGGTTTATTTAGCTCACAGTTCATGGAGGTTGCTGTCCATAGTCAGCTGGTTCCAAAGCAGACTGGCACATGGCAGAGGGCAGCAGTTAGTTCATGGCAGCAGAAAACAGCGAGAGCAAAAGGGAAGAGTGGCAGCAACAATGGCAACAGAGAGCAAGTCTGTCTCCCTTGTGTTGCATGCAGGATATCTGCCCCAGGCTGGATGTAGCACTCACACCCATAATCCCAGCACTGGATCATGAATTAATCACAAAGTCTAGAAGCCACCCTACGACTGCATGAGGCTTTGGGGGACAGCTAGACACAAGCCATAACATTCCACCCCTGGACCTCCAAAGACTCATGTGCACTTTGCGCAAAAGGCATTTTAGTCCATCGCCAAGAGTTGCCAAAGTCCCAACAGTTTTGGCACTGCAGAAAAGTCCAAGTCCTAACTCTCTTCCAAGGTCTAAGGCAAATTTGTACAAATGAAAAGTTAAACATTTCCAACATTCAATGGCACAAGAAAAACATCACCATTCCAAAATGTACATACAGGAGGATACCAAGCTTTGGGACCAAAGCAAGTCCAAATCCAGAAGGGTGAACATTAAGACCTATAGTTCCATGTGGAACATCCAAAGCAATCTGTGGCAAATGGCGAACTCTATGAGGCTACGTCCCTATGACAGTCTTGGTGGTAGCTCCCATGGCTTCTCTCTTAGGCCAGATTTATTCCCTCTTTGCAGTTTGCCTTAGATGATCCACATTCCTGACTTTTCCAAATTTCCATGGTTTCCACTGCACATTAAGCTTCTCACTCTCTGCTTTATATACTGCCCTCCCACGGCCACACTGCCTGACATCCCAAGCCTTCTGAAATTGAAGCGAAAGGCTTCTCAACCTCAGAACTCTTGCATTCTATAAGCACCTAAAACCAACACCACGTGGAAGATGCCAAGGTCCGCTGCCAGCTGAAGTGGTAGCCCAGCTTTCTTCTCTCTTGTCCATAGAGGTCGAGCACCTGCATCACTTAACACTCTGACCCTTATTCCAATGAACAAATTGTCCAACACTGTTCTGGAACCTGGTATGGCTGCCACCACCATTCTGGAACATGGCACTCTGAGGCTTTCTCCTCAAGGCAAAGTCTCACACTTGCATTTCTGAGGCTTAAAAGGGTGGAGACCTGCTTTCTCCTGTGATCCCTTCAAGCCATCCTTTTCATTCTCTGATTTTTTCCCAGCAATGGAGATCCTCTTAGCTCTGTCTTTGCATTCCACAGCTTTATTGGAGCTTTCTTTTTGGCCAAACTCACATTTTAAATCATCCTAGTGTGCTCTTTTTTTTTTCTTTCTTTCTTTTTTTTTTTTTTTGTCTTTTTGAGACAGGGTCTCACTATGCAGTTCAGGCTGGCCTTAAGCTCACTTTGTAGCTCAGGCTGGTCTTGAACTCACAACAATCCTCCTGCCTCAGCCTCCCGAGTGCTGGGATTACAGGCATGTGCCACCACGCCCGGCTTCCTTCCTTCATTTTGGGGGTTGGGTATTTTGTCATAGCCAAGAGAGAAGAGAAAAGTAACCAAGACAGAATTTGACAGAATTTGTTACCAAGTAACTGAAACAGAATTTGGTAACAGATAAATGGGGTTATTGCTATGACTATACCTGACAATGTGGATTACCTGCTTTCAGGAATGACTTTTGGGAATAGATAAGAAAGGTTCAGAGATATTGTCTGAAAGAGAAGCACTGGAATGCATTCAGCTGTTATGTATAGGAGATTCTGATGAGACTCAAAAGACCAAAGGCTGATAAAAGCCTGCCTGTAAAGACCAGGCTGAGGTTTCTTCTGGGAAGAAGGACTGCATTGGTTGTTGGACTCCAGACAATGTGTGTTTTGGCTTGGCAGAAAGTTTGTCTGTACTATGCTCATGGCCAGAGACTTTGCTTGAGACTGAGATTAAGCATGATAGACTGATTAATCTGACAAAGGAAATTTCAAAGCAGTTGAATGTTGAAGCAGTCACATGACTGTTGTTGGGGGCTTTTAGTTAGATATATGTGGATAAATCAAGAGCAAAGAGCACACTAGGAGCTCTTTGTATCATGAGAACAGTTAGTTTCTTTTTATTTTCTTCTTTTCTGCCAGTTATGTTTATAAATTTGTCTCAAGATAAAACTGAAAATCTAGGTTAAAAAAAAATGATGCGCAAAATCCATGAGCTAAGTTTGTCCCTTTCATTTTTTCTAGTTTCATGCAATTGCAAGTCTCAACTCATCAAGGTCATTCCTTTACACTAAGAACTTTAAGTTCATGGTTTATATGTAATCACCCATGTAAAGTATCTCAATGGAACTGATTAAATCTGTTTAATTTTGGCCTAAATTTTTTATTTTATCTTACATACTTAAGTATCCATTGCCCTTAGAGATTTCAATCATTGGTCATTCCATCCCATACATTGTAGATTTAAGTATTACATTCAAGTTTTGTTATGACTTCAGAATAATCAACATATTGACATACATTATTAAAAATAAGATTCCTCATTCCTCTTATAGTTTTGAAATGAAATATTTATCACTAACTTAAGTTTGGAAGTGAGGCAGTGGAATTCAAAAGAGAAAGATAAAAGGGATATGAAAAAATAGAAAAATTTAGTCTGACAATTTTCTGCAACACCCAAGGTACATATTTTAAATATTACTCACTAGAACATTTTAAAGTTCCTTTTTAATTCCTTCTTTATTCATTTGAATTCATGCTATGAAGGAGAAAATCCTAATTCTTCAGAACGATTGTCATATGTAACGAGACCCTCAGCACACATGGACATAAAAAGGGGGCAAGGGAGATAACTCAGAGGCACAAGTGCCTACCTGATAAGCACAGTGTCCTCAGTTTGATCCCTAGTACCAAAAGAAAAAGTTATAAAAGGGGTTAAAATCATAACAAAATTATTACAGTTCAGTATGATTGAGTGTGAAAGAAAGATCTTATGTTATTTTTTGCACATGGTGAAGTGATAGACTTACAAACTAAAAGACGAAAGTAAACATTTACAATTCTAATTAATGTTTTGATGCATTTCAGTCTTTCTCCTATGTATAGAGGCATATTTATATAACAAAATGCTATAGCACTTATGATACTTTAGTCATGTAGGTATTTCTCAACATATTTTCATTATGACTTTGACAACATTTCGTAGATATATTATTGTTTATTAAACTGGTATTTCACTGTTGTGCAGTTTTAACTATACCCTAGCTTTTGAACTCCTGTGATGCCACAGCACCAACTGCTTTTTCCACTAAAACTTTGGTCTCTATAATTATACCCTTATGCTAAATAAGTTGTAATAGAATTTCTGGCTTGAAAGAATGCACGTAATCATTGAGACACATTGTCGAATTGTTCTCTTGAAAGAATGGGTGGGGCTTTGGAGGTAGTTCAATGGTCTAAGTGCCTGCCTAGGCAAGCACAAAGACCCAGGTTCGATCCCCAATACCACAAGCCTTCTGGCCCCAACTTGGGTGCACCCAGCTGACCACTGAAACCATGTGTGGTGGTACATGCCTGTAATCCCACGGGTGGGGAGGCTGAAATAGGAAGATCACTATGCATCCAAGCTGTGTGATAAGACCCTACATAATTTCCTTTTAAAGTAGTTGATTAATTCACATGCCAACTGATTTAAGGGGCTGGGGAGATAGCTCAGCAGCATAAGCACCTGACTGACAAGTGTGAGATCCTGAGTAAAGAATGGATGAACATAGATTCTCACTGGTGATATATAAGAATGCTATTTCCTTAACCTAAACAACACTGATATTAGTTTAAGATTGTCTTGGTTATTATATGAGTAAAGTCTGATATCTAATTGCATTTTTGCGTTTCTTAGATTGTTGATGAAGCTGAACATTTTAAAATTATATTCAGTGGCTATTTGTACTACTTCTTCATGGTCTGTCTCATTTTTCTATGGAAGTATTCTTTTTTTCTTTTTTTGTGGAACTGGAAATTGAACTCAGCCCCTTGCGCTTGCCAGGAAAGCGCTTATTCCACTGAGCCATCTCCCCAGCCCCACCCCCCCTTTTTTGTTATTTATTATCAACTCTTGATATGTATTAAAAATATTAAGTATTTTACTCATGTTACAAATATTTTTCCTAGGTTTATATATTTATGTATATTTTTACTGTTAAAATTTAAAAAATTATTTAGGAAAAGCTATAAAACTTCTGTTTCTTTCATTGGTGTAGTATTTAGAAAGATTTCACACACTCTGAAAATGTGTTTTCAAAACTCTAATGTAAACTTTAATGAACCTGAAATATATTTGCCTGACTTGAAGGAATTTATATTTTCAATTATTGTTTTCCAAGTTATCAATAATTTAACATTTAAGATTAAAAGCCAAAAGTATCTTTTCAGATAATGAAATATTTCAAATGTCTTTCATTGTACTGAGAGCATTTGTAAGTACGGTGGAAAAGCAGAGTACACTAAGACTTGTCATTGTACAGAAAATGATACAAAAGAAGTATTGGCAGAAGTAAAACAATAGCATTTATTTGGACCACTTTGAAGAGCCAGTAAACTTTTCCTTACTAGGAAAAGTTAGTACACACACAACAGCACTTTTTTAAATGATCAAGGTGGTAAACTGACTGTGAGTGAACCTAATGGAAGCTGTGGCACAGGCTTAAATAATTAGAAAAAGAATGCAAGGAGGTGATAGTAAAGGATATGACTAAAAAGAAGTTTGTGTTGCCTTCACAAGAAAAGGAAGCATGCTGAGTTGGAAACCAAAGACAAAGATGAACAGTTCATTTTTATATCATGCTGTTTTAATAGCAAGAAAAATTCTATGTATGACTTAATGTGAAGAATCTTTAAATACTAAATATTCCTGTGTTACATCATGGCTTATAAATATGTGAAAGTCAAAGGAATAAAAACAATATGCCATTGGTGTTTTGGGGGTAGGGTTTCTAGGAATCAAACTTAGGACCTCACTCTTGCCAGTTTAGGGAAATATTGACTGTGGACTATTTAGGACATAAAGACTTCTGATTAATATTAGTTTTACTTTCCAAATTAGCTGAGGAATAAAGAATATCTTGTCAGCTTTTTGTTTTGAAAATCTTTGTGCCTTGGACCTGCCACACTGGCCCTGCCCTGAGGGCACTTGAAATTGAGCGTGGTGGCCTGCACCTGTAATCCCAGCTCTTGGGCGGCTGTACAGGAGGATCAATATGAGTCCGTTCTAGTGGTGAGACCCTGAACAGCCTGTACATCTTTCCCTTAAAAAAGAAAAGAAAAGAAAAATCTTTCTAAAAGTATTTTAAAACCTAGGCAAATTTTAGTAAATTTGTAAGCAGATAATAGGTTATATAATCAAAACTCTCATTGATTAAAGATGTTGCTACCAAATTCTGAAGATTTTTTTTAAATTTTACTATATTATATTTGTTTACTTATTTTTGTTTTTTTGACAGAACTGGGGATTGAACTCAGGCCCTTGCACTTGCCATGGAAGTGCTTATTCTACTGACTCATCTCCCCAGCCCCACATATTATATTTATAAAAGGAGTTGATGGTTATATCTAGAACATAGACTGGGAAGTCACCATCCCATCTCTCTCTTTGCACTCTACCACTCCACTGGCATATTCTCTCTCTCTGTCTCCCCCCCCCATCTCTTTCCTCTTTGCGCTCTCCCCTCCTGCTCTGTTCTCTTGATCTGAATATTTAGTAGCAATTTAATTTTGCATATTCTGGCAGTATAATAAGAGACTGAGAAAGCAAATACAAGTACACAAGCTTTAGTAAGTCACTCATTTCTGACACACATGAATCCTGGTAATTATTTGTATATAATGGATTTGAAGGCACTTTTAAGGATGAAGAAAATCTGATCACTGGGTGTTGGAGAAAGCTCAGAAAAAAGAAAGGGGGAGAAAGAGAGGAAAAGAAAGGAGAGGGGAGGGGAGGGGAAGGGAAGGGAAGGGAAGGGAAGAGAAGGGAAGGGAAGAGAAGAGAATAGAGGAGAGGAGAGAGATCCTAGAATCGTTCAGGCTGTGAAAATACAGCAGTTCATATTTCCAGAAAGACTGTGCTCATATGTTTACCACTGTGTTTGAAAGAAAAGAAAACAAAAAACAACAAGACGGAAAACTAGGGAGGCTGCATCACAGGACCAAATAAGTGGAAAAGAAGGTGAAAGCAGCAATGTGTCTTAGCTCTACAGGTCGATACAGAGGAGCCTAAGATAAGCAGATGTGATAGTAAAATCACAGAAGTGGGGTGCAACTTAATCCTTCTAAGAGATGTGGGAAGAGATAATATGGCACATAATAAAGGTGCAACATGGGCTGAAGGGGACTAAAATTAAAGTCAGAAAGGAAGTCAGGAAGATGATTAATATTTTTACTTTTATATATCCTAAAGTGGAGGGGAGAATGAGTTTCTGAGGAGAGGTGATTGGCAATAAAAGACAAGAAATAAAAAGGCAGAGGTGGCCTGACCCTGCGCCCCAAAGAGCAGCGACACCTTCTGAATCACTGCTGCTAGCTCTGAGCACCTGTGTTTAATTTGAAAGTCTCCCTCCTGCATCCATTCTGAGCCCCAGTGAGATCATGACTGGAGCTTTTTGAGGCTTACTTGTACACATTTGTGCTTTATTCTCTAATCTTGGTGATGAAATCACTGTTGCAAATTGAATCAGAGTTTCACTATGGCCAGCGCGCAAGTATTATTCTCAGTACACATTTGCCTCCTTACCAAAAATGGTACTAACATCTTGGGATCATATTCATCAGTGGAAAACAAGAAGGAAAGAATATGAGAATCATTTTGAATCTCCTTTGGTAAATGCCTTAACAGAAAAAAATGTTAACATCAGATTTTTGAAATTCAGGATTAATTATTCTTTCAATAAATTTCAGGTCAAGCATTTTTAGATTTTGTAAAATATTTTGAATTTGAAAGACTATATTTCTAAATGCTGATTTTCCTATGTAAGTAATGATAATAAAAGAAATAGTGAACAATGGTTATTGTGGCTTAGTTGGTTAAATGAAGACTCACATTTAGGATACTCAATCCAACTTCACTAAATTACTTCATTCTGTATACAAAACTGGCATAATGGAGCTATGCTCATGGAAATAGTGAGGAATTTGTTCTTCAGCTTTTCATGTTCTTTTCTCCAGGCAGTCTACTGCCTGAGAGCATAAACATGTTCATTAATTATAGTTGAATGATTTGTAGCTATGGATTGAAGAAAACATCTTATTACTTAAGGTCCATAGTCAGCAAAGTTTAAATATGAAATGCAGTTTAAATAACAGTCGTTGGAGGATAGGCTCATGGCTCTATCATGGCTCTTTTGATGATGCTGGAGAACTATTTTCCTAGCAGTGGCCCTTACTTCTTTGAAACAAAGCACAATTCCTTGAACAGAGTAGGCATTCAGCAGTATTTATTAAACTAAATACAATCACACATCAGCCAAGACAAGTTGCAAATGATGAAATTTCAACTTGAGCTAGCATCTACACATAAAGTTTGTTAAATAAAGCTGAGAGAAGTATAAGGAAAGATAGATCTGGTGTGAGGAACTGCTAGAATCAATGACTCAAACGTGCTCAGGACTTTCTAATTTCTCTGTGTTCTTTCACATCAGCTAATCATACTTTAGAATGATCATGGCCACCAAAAACTCTAGACTCTTGTCCTTGCACACCTTTGTGACCAAAAAGGAAAGAGCTCTTTTTGTTTCAGTTGAAATGTAAAACTGATAAAGCAGAATTCTCATTTGGCTGAATTGGATCATTTTCTTATCCAATGCACCAATTTCTGCTTGCAGGAAAGTAGGTCCTGTGTAAGTATTACCATAAAACCCTGAAGTTACGGGTACATGAAAGTTCATAGATGATTCTAGGAATAATGAATAGTATGCACACAGATATGAGATGCATTCATTTAAAGGCATTTGAGTTTCTTCCCACATTAGCTGTATAGAAACCTATTTAGGAGCAAGGGGTCAAAACAAAGGTTCTCTGTCCTGTAGAGCTGGATTAGGTTTGCTGAAGATGTTTTAAGACTCACATGTACTCCATTTGGATACTTGGGCCTTCTGTGTCCCTGTAAGGACTGGAAAGGCCTACTGTCTTCAAAATATTTCATTTCTGAAAATTGGAAAACATATCTCCAGCTCCTTTAGGATTCCTTTAGTGTATAATTCTTAATTAGGAGAGGACCAGCCTCAAGTTTAATAACAATAATAATTATTATTCTAGTTTGCCTTATGTGGGATACATTCAGAGATGAGTGAAAACCAGCTATCTTTTCTTTTGAGTCTCTAGGGTTTGCATGTTTTCTCTTCTTCACCTTCAGTAAGTCAAACTGATAGTGGTTTTGTTTTGTTTTAAATGTATTTGATACAGGGTCTCACTATGCAGCTTGGACTTGTAGTGATACTCCTGTTTTCAGCCTCCCCAGTACTGGAATTACAGGTGTGGGCCACCACGCCTGGACTGGGTGGTGGCTTTAGTGTGCTTTGGGTGGGGCCAGAGTGGAATGTGGTGCTGGGAATCTGACCCTGGTCCCTGCACTTGCCAGGCACGCACTTAGTTTGCTGAGCTATCTTGCTGGCCCAAGCTGATAGTTTTGAAATGAAATATTCATACTACAAAAATTGGCAAATGTCACAAGTCAGAATTCCCTTCTCCCAATGAAGAGCCAGTTAATAAACATGTACCAGCACACACTGGAAACTTTAAATATGTTATTTAATCCTCCTAACAATCTCACAAAATAACTGTTATCCTTGATTTACAAATTAATTAAAAAGGAGAAAAGTAAGAAGTTAAAAAGCCCATAGTGCATTGCTTGATGAGAGTGGGTGTTCCTTCTCCAAAGCCCATGCAGAAGGCACTGAACACTAAACAGATTGTTCCTTCCTTAGCAGCTCTTCCATTTTCCCTTGGTTCAACCAACACTGAACTGTCATTTTCTCTAGGAAAAGAATGTAGTGCATTCATATAAATGTGTCACTAAACTGCAAATCTCTGGATGCACTGAAGAAATGTTTTTCTGTACCTTCTGTTTCCTACTCAGGTGGTTCATTGGGGATTGGTTGGAGTGCAGCAAGACTTGTGATGGTGGGATGCGCACACGGGCCGTGTTCTGCATCAGGAAAATTGGACCTTCTGAGGAGGAAACACTGGACTACAATGGTTGTTTAACACACCGACCTATTGAAAAAGAGCCCTGCAATAACCAGTCATGTCCACCTCAGTGGGTGGCTTTGGACTGGTCTGAAGTAAGGAAATATGAGGCTGTAGGTTTTGCAGTGTCTTAATTATCAGTACAAAAGTATTTAATATTAAGGATACTTGAGCATGTGAGTGTCTTAGAGTTTAGCAACTAAGAACTGCATATTAGTGAACTTTGGCACGTTGTATTATACTGCTACCTGTTAGGAAGCAAGGAGTTTTCGAGTCAGGAAACTCAATGAGAATCTAGTCATCAATTTAATGAAATTTAGTCTACAGTGAATTTGGAATAACACTATAATAGGCACTCCTATTATTTCACCTTATTATTATTGAGCAGCATCACAAGCTCAGAATTACTGATATGTGGTCAAAAGGAAAGATAAGAACTTTTCTTACCCTGAAACAATTGAAGACTTAAGGTGACATTTTTAAGCTCCTGTTTGGAAGGCACAAACGTTTTTGTATCTTCTTTTTTTATTGAGAAACGAATACCAATGAGATAGTTTCAAAGCTGATTAATAGGACAGTTTCAATAATTAATATATTGTACATTGTTATCTTCTTAGTGGTTATCCATAGTATAAGAAGCAGACTGGATATCCTGTCCAAACACTATTAGTACAAATCTTTCTTCTCATTGAGTGAAGCAAAAGTAGCTGTATATCTATCCCAACTATTTTATATATACAAATACAAAATGGTCCTTCCTTTGCAGCCCCTTTTTTGTTTAGTTCTGTCAGAGATGGGTATTCCATTGGCTTCTAAATACTATAGGTGAGTATCAGAGATGGATATTCCATTGGCTTCTAAATACTATAGGTGCATGAATTCAGCAGAACAATCCAACACAGTCTAGCAGTCTACAACAGTAGTGGGTTATCCACAGAAGTTGTTGACTTGAGCCCTTCACAGCTCAATTAATACGGCCTTACTTTATATATGTATCTTCTTTTTCAAGTACTATAATAGCTTGATATGTATGAACTTTTATCAATTCATTATAACTTGTGATATGTCTATATTTACATATTTTAGTTATTTCTCTTTGCACCTGAAGAAAAGACAAGGAGCTAAAGGATATAACAAACCAGAAAGTCAAATTCAGATTTTACAATTATCCTTATTTACATGATTAATGTATAAGACTTAGGATTTGAGGCATACCTGCATACAAAGTAGTTAGTATAATCCCGAGACACTCAGAGAAAAAATCCCATGGAAAGCAGAATAAGGAGTAATTAATTTTGGCTCCTCAGTGTGCATGAGACATACACATATGCATATTGTACCACTCTCCACATTTTCCAAAGAAGAACAGACTCCTATAAAGCTGGTTAGTGTTATAAAATGCACCTCACTACAGAGAATTATTTCAAGTCAGCAAAACAGGATGCATCGCAGACTCTATTGTAATATATCCTGCCAGAAACGTTGTAGTACTTGCTTTGGGTATTTCCTGTAGACATCATAAGTTTGTCAAGCATGAACCAAAAACAAAATTATATATTGTTCTTTAGAAACAGCTAGATATAAGTATTCCTCCTGTAAATCTTGCTGCTTGAGTGGCCTTAGTTTTCTAGAGGCAGAAGGCTAAAAGAGGGATGCTACAAGGAAGTGGAGATTCTGACTGGTTGTGGTTATCAGTGAAATCTTTGCCAGGAATTCGGGCAAAGATTCAACTTTCCTGGCCATATTCCAGGTTTAGTAATTATATTCTGTCTGCCTAACTTTTATTTGTATTTTCAATCAAATACAGAGACACTGGTACCATCCAGTCCATGATTGTAGAAAACACTATAGATTTCATTTCCTAACAATGAGGGCCTTAACCTGAATTCATTTGAAAGATGAAAACCACTAAGAAAAATTAGACAGGGCCAGCCAAATAGCTCAGTGGATTAAAACACCTGCAAGCAGGTACAGTGACCAGGGATGGCTCTCTGGGCCTGTTGTGCCGGCCCCACCTCATGTGCATACTGAAGTGGCAGTTGAGACTGAGCAGCTCTTGGGAGGTTGTAAACAGGATGATTACTATGAGTCCAATCTACTAGTGAGACCCTGAATACCCTGTAGAACCTTCCCTAAAATACAAAAAAAAGTAGACATTCTACAGCACTGTGTTTATTAGTACCAGGGTCCTTACAGAAATCTATAAATACTGATTAAAATAACACATCTGTAATTACCTGCAATAGTTTAAGGGTTTCAGGTCAAGTCAATAAGTGCACTAAATGTTTACTGAGATAGGCATTGTGGAGAATATGAAGAAATCTTCATGCTTGAGGGAGTACAAAATATGACACAAGTAGAGAATAACATGGCATTGTTTCATAAATAATAGATTGTTATGTGTAAATGTATAACTAATGTAAAAATTCAGAGCTTAAAAGTCAAGAGAGCTTGAGAAAGCTTATTAGCTTAGGGGAGTTGATTGTTGTAGGGCAACAGAATTTGAACAAGCTGGGGAAGCTGTTCCTGGGAGAAAGAACTAAACAGAAACACAAAGATCCTAAGATAATGTAGGGGAGAGGAAAGTGTTTTAAGGATAAACTGATGAGTGGGCATAGTGGCACATTCCTGTCATCCCAGCATTTGGGAGGCTGAGGCAGGAGGACCACTGTGAATCTGAGGGCAGCCTGCTCTGAAAAGTAAAACCCTGTCACAAAACAAAAAAGAATAAGTTGAAGATTAGATTGTGAGATTATGTAAAAATAACAGTTAACGGAAAGGTTTGATTATAGAACTCTAATCCAAATCATCCTTTGGAGGCAGAAAGTAGAAGAAATATTTTACTAACCACTCAAATGTCAAAACTACCATATATGCATACTCATTTTACATTGGTCTTCTGACTTACACTTTTCTGTATAATTGTATTTTTAGTTAAAATAAGACAACCAAACCTAATTATCCTGAGAAATTGCTTATACATTTTACTGATGTTTGACCATTCCAAGTACCCGTTTAAAGGTTTTGGTCATAGTTGTTTTTAGAACTGAATATCACATAGATTGTACTTACTTGCTCTCAAGTTCTTTTCCTCAATAATGGGGACTGAACACAGGGACCACCGAGCTGTATCCCACATCTTTTTTCACAAGGTCTAAGTCGCCCAGACTTACCTTAAACTTGTGATTCTATTGCCTTAGACTGCTTAGAAGCTGAGATTATGGGCATTTACTACTGCTCCTGATTTAGAATTTTTATTCTTATCTATCTAGTCTTTTAAAGTAACATGTTCAAATAGCTCTACGGGACTCATGGACATTCCTGGAGGCTGCCTGAGGAAGTGTATAAAAGCTGAGGACACTTTTAATCACATCTGAGGTTAAAAGCATAGGGGAAAAAAGTGGCGCTGGGAAGGTGAAGGTGTCCATTTTGGGACTGTCATCTCAGAAAAATTGTTGGTAGCTTCTGCTCTCCACTGATGACACAGGAAAGATCCTGCATGGGTTACGAAGCACTGCCTCTGCTATATAAACCCCATGTTCTCACCATCAGTCTTTGGCCCAAAGCAGGTTGACTAATTTTGCTCCATATAACCTTTCTGATTTATTTTGAAAAGAGTGGGTGTTATTCTCAGACTTCTACTTCTTGATTTTTAGCAGGCAGCCTATCTGCTCTGGATAGGTTAAAAATAAATAAGAATAAATAGTGTTAAATGAAATAAATGTCTAAGTCATTGCAGAACAAAGTCAAAACAAGGAGCCCGTTTTCCTCAGAGGACTGGAACATCTCCCCTAAGGAAGTGAACAGCTCCCAGCAGAATTTCTTTTAACACACCCATGAAAATTTCCCTTCCCATGAAAACTGCTCCCTCCTCATTTCTACCTCAGCTGTTGAGCTCTGCTACTTACAGGGTGAGGTTCAGTTGGTGAAAATATGCTGCAGAAGGAGAAATTTAGCTTTTGACCCTTTCCTTTTATTTGTTGACTACTCTTAATTTTCATTGTTGTAAAGCCAGCAACCATTTTCCCCATCATTTCAATCCACTCGATGCTTATGGCAGAAGAGGGGAAAAGGCAAATTACTGTGGTGGGAAGTGGCTCATCAGAAGCCTTTTGTGAAATTAACAAAGCCACAGCTTTCCCATTTTCTAGAATCTATCCTTGATCTTGGGACCAGCCATGATATGTTGGACTTCTGGATGCTTTTTTTCCCTCTCACTTGGCAAGTAGGTCTTCAAAACATTGTTGCATACTATGGATGGGTTCCAGCATCCTAACTTATTCTTTTGATGTATCAGAATGGTTTCTTTGACTCCCACAGAAGATCCACTGTAAAAGGTCTGTTTCTTGTATTTCTCTTGGAGGAGTGCACTACTAGCACGGTACGCAACTGACTTTATAAGACTCACATTTAGGTATGGTTACTTCAGAAAGACTAGAGGCACAGAGGCAAGACAGGGACTTCCCTACAAGGCTCTGTGTCTTGCTTGAGAAGACAGTGATTACATCACTTGCATACTCTTAGGTTCTAAATAAATTAGATTTACTTCTGCAGTAAGAACTTGATCTAACTTTTTTTTCTTTTTTTTTTTTTTTGCGGGTCCAGAGATTGAACTCAGAGCCGTCATATTATTACATTCCCTAAGTTGTTTTTATTTTTTATTTTGAGACAGGGTTTCACTGTGTTTCATAGGCTGGGCTGAAATGTACAAATCTTTCTGTCTCAGCTTCTCAAAGTGCGGAGATTGCAGATATATGTCACCACACTGAGCCCCAAAATATTACTACCTATACTTTTTTTTTTGGTATTTTTAGCGCAGGGTCTACAGGGTCAACAGGGTCTCACTACATAGATTGGACTCAGTGATCTGCCTGTGTTTAGCCTCCCAAGAGCGGGGATTACAGGTGTCCATCACTGCACCCCGTCTCAATCACTGCCTCAGCATGCCCCAGAGGCAGGGCTGGCCCTGCACTCTGGGGATCAAATCCTGGCTGCTGCATCTGCCTAAGCAGGCACTCTAACCTGTTTAGCTATTTGACCAGCTCTATACTTCTATTCTTTACAAGTGAGCACAACTATTTTACCCCCTGAGGTGATTTAAAGTAACTTTTTTCTATAAAAAATGCTTTTGTGTATTCTTAACCATTGGAACATTAAACTAAAGTATAAATATGTCATATGAAAATGAGTTCCTATATCCTACTGAAATGTAAAACCACATTCTGTGATCGTATTTTAAATAATCATAAGAATCTAATTATATGAATAGGCCCAGTGTGACAGCTCAGCCAACTAAAGTGCCTGCTTAGGCAGAGCGCAGTGGCTGGGTTCAATCCCCAGCTGTGCCCTGCCAACCCCGCCTGAGGGGCACACTGAGACTATGATTGAGCCTGGGCATGGTGGCATGTACCTGTAATCCCAGCACTTGGGAGGCTGAAAACAGGAGAATCACTACGAGTTGGATCTCATAGTGAGACCCTATAGATCCTGTCCTAAATACAGAAAAAAAAAAAGAGTATATGAATAGAAAAGGAAAGAATGTATATTTAACAGTAATAGGGAAATAGAAATAATTTCATTAGAGAATTATCTGCTGAAATAATATCATCTACCCTACTACTTAATGATTTATGAGAAAGAATGGGATATATTTTAATATTTAAAAGTATTCTTTAACAAAAACTTTATTACTGAGCTAAGTATTCAAATTTCTACTGATTATTAATTAATTCTATTTCCTATTCAAAAAGTGTTTTAAAATCTACTCTTATATCTGGGCCAGTGATCACTTATGCAGAATGCTTTGAAACACTCACTTAGGTTAGCTCCTTAATCAGTTACATAGCTATGACTATAACTTGTTTTTCTACAGCTTCTTATTTTTTATATAGATAAATCAAACTGAAATTATCATATGGACGAGCCCATTATTTATCAGACTAACAATAGGCAGTAAGGAAGTATAGGCTAAAGAAAGCAGAGGGATGGAAGAAAAGAAAAAACGAACCGATGATGCGCAGGCTGAAAGTCGCTCGTAAGGGTCAGTAGCCTTTGCTGGGCAGAATTCTACTCAAAACAAACCTGTCCAAAGCAGCATCCTTGTGCTTTTACTATTTTTTAGAAGAAATTTCAAACATTTAGTTTTATAGTCATCTGTAAGAAGACACCAGAATTGAGAGCCTGGCTAGAGATGTGTAATATTTGTAGCTGGAGCTATAACCCTCGAGCACAGTATAGTCATTGAGTAAGGAGACTGTAGCAGAGATGTAAAGCAGTCCCTTACTTATCATGCACTGTAACCTCCACTGATCGCAGAAACCATAGAGAGTGCTGAGCCTGGTGTTTACTTTACTTTTGCCTGCACTCATAGCTGTGATAAGATTTAATTTGCAAATTAGGCAAAGGAAGAGATTAGCAACTATAATAAAATTAAGCAATTATAACACTACATGATTAAATTTGTATGTGGGCTTGTGAGGCAGCACAGTGTTCTTCAGTCATGGGTTTGGACCCCAGCACTGCAAAACTAAATAAATAAACAATCTGTGAACGCTGTCCCTTCTCTCAAATACTACTTCTGCTTTTGGTTTTGAGAGCACCTGGGCTCTTGTTCTGGCTGTGGACTGTATCCTGAATTTATAATATGGCTTGTGGCATTGCTGTACAGTACCAGAATTACTAGTACCTGTCCTTCCCTGTGTCTCTGTGCTTCTGTCCTTCCCTGTACCTCCTTTACCCTTTTAGGAGTATTATTTGTATTGGACATCTTTTAGGACAGCTCAGTTTTGTCACAATTTATATCATGCTTTGGATATAACCTTTTCTTTTTCTTTTTTTCTTTCGTCTTTTTTAGTGGAACCGAGGATTGAACTCAGGCCCTTGTGCTTGCCAGGGAAGCGCTTATTCCACTGAGCCATCTCCCTGGCCCCCTGTGACCTTCTCTTTTTAATGAACTTCAACTTTTCTGGAAATGTGGTAGCAGCTTCTTCAGCTCATATGCAGCCACTGCAGTAAATTTGATATTTTTTATTCCAAACCTATTCCTGAATCCGTGTAACCTTCCTTTACTTGCACTAAGTGGCATGATGTCCTTCTTTCGGTGGGACCTTGCTGCAGTCTCTGTAGGGCTCAGGGCCTTTGTGGTCAGTTGGAGCATGTTTTCTACTCGTGTCTTTTGCCCACAAATTTAATGCTTTTTGTATCTTAACTAAGCACTTATCATACACTGGGACCATAATTTTTGCATTTGAACTAACTTAAATTTCTTCTTTTTCTTCAGTGTCACAAATAAAAGATTTGGTCAGAGGATTGTAAATAAATCTTAACAGGTTCAGCATATTTTTTTTTCTTCCCTTAAGTTTTTTTTTTTTTTTTTTTTCCTGGAAGAACCCAGGATTGAACTCAGGACTTTGTGCTTGCCAGGCAAGCACTTATTCTACTGAGCTAAGTCCTCGGCCCCTTCCCTTAAGTTGAAAACCTTAAACTTTTCAATTAAAGGGAGCACTTTACAGCTTCTCTTTAGCATACTGTAATTGCCAGCATCACTTTTCTTGTACTTTGGTCCAGCATGAAATATAAAATAAAGGTTAGTTAAACACAAGCACTGTGTTAGAGAGACATCTGATGACCAAGATTGTTACTAAGGGACAGTGCTTAGGGATGTGTTGTGGATTTGCTGAACAAAGGGGGGATTCTTGTCCCAGGCAGACTGGGCAGGATCTCATCACACAACACAGAATGGTGTACAATTTAAAACTCAGGAGGGGCTGGCCAGATAGCTCAGCAGATTAAAGCACCTGCTTAGGCAGACATAAGGGTCTGGGTTTTGATCCTCAGCCTGTGGTGCTGGCCCCACCCCTGGGGCACACTGAGATGGCAAATGAGACTGGGTGTGGTGGTGCAACTCTATAATCCCAGAACTTGGGAGGTTGAAAACATGAGGATCACTACAAGTCTGATCTGTGTAATGAGACCCTGTAGACTCAGTCCTAAAAACTAATAAATAAATAGATAAATAAATCTCATTAATTATTTATTTCTGAAATTTTCTGTTTAATATTTTTAGCCTACAAAATCGCAAAGACCAACACCACAGATAAAGGGGGAATTACTATAGTTTTTAGCCCTTCCCTATTTTGAGAACCCAGTCAATTTTCTATTCTCTTGCTATAGTAGTCTATCCTTTAATTATTTAGTTTTTGAATGTGATTTTCTAAAATGATTTCTTGCCTAAATAGAAGTCATAGTACAGACTGGGGAGATAGCTCAGTAGAATAAGCACTTGCCTGGCAAGTGCAAGGGCCTGAATCCCCGGTTCTGAAAAAAACAAACCATAGCATGATTGACTACATGTTGTCTTTTGACATACCCACCTAAGACTTATTCGGTAGGGATCTTCCATCTGGACCAATCTGTGCTTCTGGTGCTTCATTGCCTGTGAAACAGGCATGAAAAATAGTCATAATGAGGAGTCAGAAGATCAGGTGGTTGACACAGACAAAGACCTAAATAAGCCCTAGTGCTGCCTCTCATTGTCAGTCTTGTGTATTTCATTTGGGATTTGGTTTCCTGGGTTGTCTTCAGACAGATGGATGAATTGTTGTCTGCATGGTCTACCTCCTTTAATTGTAGGCAGCACTTGGTGTATGCTCTTTGAAAAGAATGCTAGATATTACTGTATCTTAGTAGCCAAGGCCTATTGCTACTGTAAAAAGATATTATAGTAACCAAAATACATGTGCCTCAGCTCAGCTCTTAATAAAAATGCCCTAGTGGCACCATATAAGCTCCCAAATTAGACACTGATTATAGCCTCACAATACAAAAACAAATTCCTCCTATCTATTTAAAATATGACAAAAGCTTCTATCCTCTCATATTTCATCCCCATTTATCTTTATAATAATTAAGATTTATTATTTGTTCTTTTGTATTTGTTTCTGCTGGAAGGGAGAACAGGCTGTAAATACAGTAATAACAGATGAACAATAATCAGTAGCTCCCAAAGAATGAGTAAGAAGGCCCAAGCTGTGGCTCTAGCTTTACCATTTGCTGTTTATCCTTCACTAAATCACTTAAGCTTTCCTTATCTGTCATAATTCTCAAAAAATGTTTAATGAAATATTTCTTAATATTTTATAAACTGTGAAGTATTACTAGAAGGGAGGGTGGAGCTGTTTTTGTTTGTTTTGTTTTGTTTCATTTTTACTGTACTAGGGACCAAACTTGGGACCTGGCACTTGTCAAGCAGGCACTTATGCCACAAGCTATTTCCCTATCCCTGGAGCTGGTCTTATGATGATATTAATCTTTAAGAGGGCACAGAGGCTAGGGAGTTAGCTCAGTGGCATAAGCACCTGCTTGGCAAGCTCAAGGTCCTAAATTCAATCCTGGGTACTGGGAAAAAAAAAAAAAAAAAAAAAAGAAGGTAGCAGACCTTCTAGGCTTTGGCTTAGCTGGTGGAATAGATTTGTTGTGAGGTCAAGAGGACTGGGCCCCAGTGCAGCAAACTCAAGAGTCCAGAATCAGAGCTTTGTTTCATTCAACAGAAATTAATGCATGATTTTTTTCTTGAAAGTATAAACTGGTATAGTTGTGGAGGTTAAATTAGATAGAATATACAAAATACATAGTATAGAGCCTGAGATCCAAGAAACACTTGTGAGATTTAGCATTAGTAAAGTTTTACCACTTAATATCTATTCAGATTTCTACTTATCATTGTTTCCTCTTTTAAAAAATAGTAACTGCCATCTCACAGGAATTGTGTAAAGATTCTGTAAGTTATAGTAGTTATCATAGAGTTTAGTATATACAGATTTATCAAAAATAGCTGCTATTACTAGTAGTAGCAGCACTCCTACTGCCTACAGAAGAGTAACAACAAACAGTATTAGCTTTTGTCTGAAATTAGACTAGCACTAGAGAATAGCGCAAACATTTATTATGGCTGGAATATATAGAGATGACTGTGAAGTACATATAGCCTTACTGTCATGGTGTACTAAGCATATTAGAACAATTCAGCTATTTCTGTTTTGATTTGATTTTGTAGTACAGGTGATCAAACCCAGGGCCTCATGCATAGTAGACAAACAGTCTACCACTGAGCTATGTCCCAGCCCCTTACAGAGTTGAATTTTTATCTTGATAGCAATTGTTAGCCACTGAATGATTTTTTTTAAATCAGTAAACAATATTATCATATTTGTGCTTTAGATAAGTTCTTTTACATAGGCCTTTAAGAAGCAGATTGGACTGAGGCAAGAACAAAAAATGTAAAAGCTTTTAGGAAGTAGTTGCAAAATGTATGTGGGGAATTAATGTTTGCTTGAGGAAAACAAGTGGCAATAGAAATAGAAACGAATACATGTGAGAGACACTTAGGAATTTTATTAATAACACTTAGTGGCTTATTAATAAGCAGAGTGAGGCAGGAGCAGGATATAAGGACGTCAATGTAGCTATGAAAAGAAGCAACAGAAAGCAAGAAATTCCGTCTTGGCCTTAACTCCCTGTTGCCTCTGCTGGAGCTGTCTTAGAAAGAACTATGTACTATTTCCCTCAAAATGCATCTTCATGAAATTTTTCTGAATTGGAAGCAAATGTGTTTTATCACTAAATTCATTTTGATAAAGACATTGCATATGATCTTTTATTTTCCCTGAAAAAGTTGGTATTTTTGTGAATAGTGTTCACTAAGACATCCTCATCATTAGATAAATTAAAACCAGTATCTTTCCAAATGAAGGACAACATGCATGTATTAGGTACTATAGCTCAGGGATAAGGGGTGTGTATGTGTAAGGATGACATAGAAGTCAAATAATTTTCAGGAGCATGTAGTGTGATAGATATCATAAGATGTATACATAAATAATTATAAAAGAGGGCCAGCCAAATATCTCAGCAGATTAAAGCTCCTACAAGCAGGTTCACGGGCTGGGGGATTCAATCCCTGGGCCTACCATTTTGGCCCCATCCCCAGGGCATGCTGAGATGGCAATTGAGACTGGGCATGGTGGCATGTGCTTGTAATCGTAGCTCTTGGGAAGATGTTAAACAGGCAGATCACTAGGAGTCCAATCCAATAGTGAGACCCTGGACACCCTGTAGACCCTTCCCTAAAAAATAAAAATAAATAAATACATAAATAAATAAACAGGTCATTTGTGTTGTGGGTCTGAGGCCCATACGAATTTCTTTTCTACATCCATCCTATGGTACTTAATATTAATCTGTATTCACATTTCTGTCTCCTAAATAAGAGTCTGAGCTCCTTGAGGGTAGATTATCCCATTCATTTCTACGTCCCTCAAGGTTGGTGTGGCACTCCTCTAGATCAGGAAATGTGTTTTGAATGGAAGTTTCAGACACATGTCTGTGAATGTTTTGGATAAAGCCCTCACTAGACTAGAAGAAAGTATAGACATTAAGAAAGGGACCAGACATATGGAGGACAATGTTAGAGAACTTCAGTCAGGCACCATGTTACACCTAACAGTGAGGTAAACAATAGAATTTGTGACACAGCGTCTTTTCCTAAGTATAAAAAATATATCCCATTGTAGAGAATAGTCAAATCCATTGTTTGTAACTGAAGGATAAGGACAAAAGGGCTAGTGATTTTCTGTGTAATAAACCTTCACGTGTGACCATATATTACCTTCTACACAATAACAATAGTTGATCTACGCCACTTACAACTTGCTTCACAGAGATAAGTTCCTGTGGTCTACTAATAACATATAAATTATTTTCTAGGAGACTACGCTTAACAAGTAGAAACTAAGATTCCACACTATAGAACCTAGCAGACTCTTATCACAGCTGAAATGAAGCCAAGGATTGAGAAGAACAGAAGAATAAACCTATCCCTAATTACAAAAAAAAAAAGTTAGCCAAGAAAAACAAACATTGGTTTTAGCTCTTAAAGATCTTAGGGAAAAGATAAAACTACTTCTTCTGCTTAAAAGCTTCGTAAGGCGTTTCATATCTTAGCAATTTTGCCTAGAATTTAGTATGTATGTATATTTTGTACCTTTCCTTACTTCAAGAAAGATTTTCTTCCAATTTTCCTGTCTTTAACTGTTGTTATCTATTCATTATCGCTTTATTTCCAGTGTACTCCAAAATGTGGTCCAGGATTCAAGCATCGGATTGTTCTGTGCAAGAGCAGTGACCTTTCTAAAACATTTCCAGCTGCACAATGTCCAGACGAGAACAAACCTCCTGTCCGCATCCGCTGCAGCTTGGGGCGCTGCCCGCCTCCTCGCTGGGTGACGGGAGACTGGGGCCAGGTGAGGCGTCAGACTGGGTGTTCTTTCTGAAGCCACACTTGGAGCACACATTAGAGGCTCCTAATTGGTCATTATTAGTGATCTTTAACACACAAAAATCTGTCAGGAAACAGGAACATAGACTGGATGTGGGAGTGGGGGAGGGGAAGAGAAAGCTGAAAAGATTATGATGTGATGTGTAGTTCCCCACAGCGAATATACTTCATGATGTATTAAAGATACAGGCTGATGAAAATTTTTCAAGAAAAATGAGTTCTGAGTGAGAAACTATAAAAATGCAGTAGCCATATGTAGGTAATACACATTTATCTATGTTTCTCCCACACCCACATATATCCCTCTTTTACCTACTTTTGGGGGCAGTAGTTCTTTGAGACAGTCTGGCTATGTAGTTTAGATTGGCCTTGAACTCACTACAGAGTCCCAGCTGGCCTTCAATTCACAGCAGTACTCCTGCATCAGCTTCCTAGTGATAGGATTAGGTGTACACCTCTATGCTTGACTTATCTACCTTTTGATTTTGCTATTTTAGTTTAAAATTGAGGGGTGTAATATGAGGCGGCTGGAGACAAGCCACAAAGACCTTGGATTCTAATTCTAGCTCTCAACTAAAGAACAAATCAAGATTAGTGTCCCAATTTTTCTATTTGAAAAACAAAGATATAACTCTTTTTAACTTCACAGAAAACTTTTGGTGAATTTAATTAGTTTGGTAATTTGATTGAAAATTTTATAAATATTATTAATATTTACTCTTGGGGCCCGCAAGATAACTCAGTAGAATCAGTGCTTCCCTGTTCAATCCTTAGTTCCACAAAAAAAAAAAAAAAAAAGTTCAATCCTTAGTTCCACAAAAAAAAAAATTTACTCTTAAGGTAATTTCTTTTTCTCTAGTGAATACTGTGAATTGGAAATCAAGTGCATAAGGCATTATATATATATATATATATATATATATATATATATTTTTTTTTTTTTTTTTTTAAATATTAACTTCATTTCCACTTTATGTTCCAATTCCTATTATTTTCTTTCTTCTTGCTCACATACTTTTAATTTGTGTTATTTTGCTATAGACTACTTTGATCCTTATAAAAACAAGTTGGGGCCTGCAACATAACTTAGTGGTCTAAAGCACCTGCTTAGGCTAGTTTAGGCATAGTGTGAGGACCACGGTTCGATCCCCATGCACCACATGCCATGCCAGCCTCTCCCAAAAAAAAGTTGGTTATCACAAAAAATATTAACTATATGAGGTAATGTCTATGTTAATTAGCTAGATCTAGCCTTTTCACTTATATGTACTTCAAAATGACAAGATGTATACAATAAATACATGGAATTTTATCTGTCAGGATTTTTTGTTTGTTTGGTTTTGTTTTTGTATTTTAGGGAAGGGTCTACAGGGTGTTCAGGGTCTCAGCACTAGATCCGATTTGCAGTGATCCTCCTATTTACAGCCTCCCAAGAGCTGGGATTTACAGGAGCACGTCCAATAGCCAGTCTCAGTTGCCATCTTAGCATGCCCCGGGGTCAGGGCTGACATGCGAGACCCAAGGATGGAATCCCCTGCCCCCTCTGCCTGCTTATAGGCCCTTGAATCTGCTGAGCTATTTGGCTGGCCCATTACCTGTCAGTTTTTAAAAATTATTTTTAAAAAGCAAAGTTGATATACTTGGATACAAGCAACTTTTTAAAAATTAATTTTATTCAGAAACAAATGGCAATGAGACAGTTTCAAAATGGGTTAGTAAGGCAGTTATAATAATCAATACATTGCATATTGTTGTCTTCCTAGTAATCATAATGTAAGAACAAGCAACTTTTTTTTTTTTCTTTTTTTCTTTCCAGAACCAGGGATTGAACTCAGGCCCTTGTGCTTGCCTAGGAAGTGCTTATTCTACCAAGCCATCTCCCTGGCCCCACAAGCAGCTTTTTTCCAACCAGATTATATTACTACATTTTAGAAATATATAATGATCACATTCATCATACAGCATTTATACCTGAACATGATATAACTTGTTTCTTTTTTTCCCCTTGCCCTACTCTTTCTTCAACGCCTCTACCACTCCCCATTTACAAAAGCTTTGTTTCCATATTTTCCTTCTTTTCCCATTTCATTTTACTTTTCCCTTGCCCTTCCCCTTCCTCTCTCCCTTCTTCCCCCTCCCTTTGAGCATTTCTTTCTTATTTCACAATACCTATTGTACATTTCAGTCCTTATTTACACTTGGTTTCTCACACCCAAGGAACAATGTGATATTTATATACACATGTCCAATTTATTTCACTGAAGAGTATGGTGTAGGGTGCATCCATTTACCTAGAAATGGCTCAGGCTTATCCGAAGGAAATTACTGTTCTTCCAAATGTTAAAAAATGAATCTATTAATCTATTAAAAGTTAATTTTTCAGAAAGTAAATTTCTAGGCACTGAGTGTTCTCATCCTGTGGGTTCATAATTGGCCTTGTAGCGAGTCATTTTCTAGTATCTGAGGCCAGAATAAATCAGATAAACATATAACTGTGCCAGCATGCTTTTGCTCTGGGTTCTGTGGGAAGAAATATGATCATAAAATAAAGGTTTGTATATGTATTATAGGTATTTGCCTTAATTTACAAAATGCTCAGATGGAATATACTGTTGACCCTATAAAATGTTATAAACCTTCTAAAAAATCTTCACTTTATCTTGAGACATAATGTCCCTTGTCTCCTCACTGACAGGCTCCCCACTCCTTTGATGTCAAAGCTCTCTAAGCATCATGTGCCATTAGCATCAAAATAGCTCTAACTACAGAAGCATCAAAACTGCACAATACATAGCTGATATTTTACTACTGAAGACATGTTCTTATGGTTCTTATTTTAGACCAGCTAGATATTTCCTTCCTTAAATATTCCTTATTGCAATGCACTATTACATAAAGGTCAGTTGTAAGTTTTTGTATATTTATAATTTCACCGAATATATATTATCAATTTGAGATTATTCTTTTAGATGATATCAAATCTGTTTCTTCCCATTTTGATTTTCAATCTAATCGCCTAAAATTAAAAGAAAAATCTATTAAGATATATCTTCCAAGATGCTTTAGTACATGTTTATACTGCAATCATTTCTTAAAAGTGTCTGTGTGAATATTTTTGCAAGTCCTATTAGTACTTTGAGAGTTTTGTAAACAAATCCAACAAGGCTTCACTTTATTTATCTTGCAAACATTCCTGTCTTGGCAGCCTGCAGGCTCTCCATTCCTTTTTCCCCCAGATCTCATAGGATTTCTGGTTTTCTGGGTGGCAAGTCAAAGAACAGACTCCATTCCATTCTTCAATCTACACTGCTGATAAGTCTCAGCTAAAACTAAGCCACTCAAAATAACTTCAACCCTGAATGACTGGATCCCTGAGAGGGAAACATGTTATCTGGCTAACAACAGACCTTTTCTCAGGTCTGTGTTAGTGATAGTGCCTTAGAATATTCACAGTATTCATTTAAGTTCTTTCTTTTTTTAAAAAAATCAGGCTTTTATTTTAAACTGACCCTAAGAAGTATAAAACAGTCACCACTGTTATACTAAGGTAACATTTTGATGAGACCTAGAGCACTCCAGCAGACCATCAGTTCATTTACCAGCACGTTTACAATAAATACAGGTCTCTGGCTGTTCTACTTCATCAGAAGAATTTTCTCGTTGCCTGCTTGTTAGAATTCACCAGGATTAAAAAAAAGAATTCACCAGGCTTGTTTGGAATTGTTGGAGTAATAGCCCATGAAATCTCCATTTATTGGTGATTATAAAGTCCCAACTATGTTGCCTGTTTTTTAGGGTAATAATATGGTCCTTGAGTTTTGGAATCAATTTAAAGTAGAATGATGTAGTTGCACATTTTTCAAAGATGAACCACATATGAGCTTGAAAGCTAATATGCATGGTTGGGCTTAGTGATGCATGCCTGTAATTCCAGCACTTTGAGAGGCTGAGGCAGAAGAGTTATGAATTCAATTCTAGTCTGGGGAGTTTATATCCTGCCTCAACATAAAAAATAAAGTGCCAGCAATGTAGCTCTGTGCAGACTCTCGGGTCAATCCTCAGTACTATACTCCTAAAAGTTGACATATGTGGTATTTGAAATATTATACAGTATTTTTTAACCTCTGAGAACCACTAAGATCAATGTTTTGTGTCTCTTTGTCTTTGAATTTAGTGTTCTGCTCAGTGTGGCATTGGACAGCAAATGAGATCTGTACAGTGCCTCTCCTATACTGGGCAGGCATCTGGTGACTGTCCAGAAGCTGGTCGGCCTCTGTCAATGCAGCAGTGTGAAAGCAAATGTGACAGCTTCCCCATCTCCAACACCGAAGGTGAGTTTCCCATGGAAAGCCACCTTGTGGCCTGGTGGACTCACCTCTACTGTTACCCAGGGTTTAAAGAGCCCCAAGTCCACAGGTAGGGTTTTATGCAACCCATTTATGAAATCTGTGCCTTGGTCTGTAAGCTTGAAACCTAAATTTTTTTCTAACTGTAAGATCTTATCCATTAATGTCTCTGGAGCTACGTTTATCTATAAAATGAGATTCAAAGACTAATTTCCACTTACTATTCCATGTTTGATTTATATTAGAACACTACAGGTGATTTCTAATGCGCCTTTTTAAATGTATTTTAGGGAAGGGTCTATAGGGTGTTCAGGGTCTCACTACTAGATCAGGCTCATAGTGATCCACCTGTTTACAGCCTCCCAAGAACTAGGATTACAGGTGTGCACCACTGTGAACAGTCTCAATTGCAGCTTGCCCTGATGGGAGGGGTCAGCACGGTCGGCCCTCGGATTGAACCCCTGGCCTCTGTGCTTGCTTGCAGGCACTTTAATCCACTGAGCTATTTGGCTGGCCCTTAAAGAGCCATTCTATTTATTTATTTATTTTATTGAAGTACAAATGTCATGAGACAATTTTAAGACACCTTAACAAGACAGATTCGATACTAACACGTTGCAAACTGTTTTCATGATGTTTTGGTATTGTACAAGGTGCATACATGATATTATACTTACAGACATTATTATAGCAGATATTTCTTCTCAGTAAATTAAGAGAGTAGCTGTTTACGTATCTTATTTTTTATACCTGAATTATATCAAAGATTCAATAATTAATACTTTCTACCTTGTTATTTTTCTACTGGTTGTCCATAGTACTAGAAGCCAACATAATATCCTGTCCAACCACCCTTAGTCCAAATCTTGCCTCTCATAGAATTATGTAGAAGCATGGTGTATCTATCCCAACTGTACTGTCCATACACACACATCATGATTCTTCCTTTCTATACCCCTTCCTTTGTCTACACCTGTCAAAGATGGGCCCTCCATTGTCATTCAATCAATTTATGTGCCTGAACTCGATGACAGAATCCAACACAGTCCATCTTTCTACAATAGTGAGTTATCTGAAAAAGTTGTTGACCATAGCCATTTACAGCTCAACCTATTATTGTGGCCCTGCGTTGTATACTTCATTTTTATACTTTTCTAAGACTTAGATAGAGCAAGATCTATATACCAAAACATGTAGTTTTCGTTTCTGATAAGGTCAGTGAAGTCCCCTCAGGGTTTATCTTGTAATTCTGTACCTTATTCTGTAGATCCTTTGTCTGTGTCATCCATGTGGATGAGTCACAGCCAATGCTTGACCAGTTTGCTCTCTGTGAGAACCTGAGAGAAAGTTTTCTTTCCATGTGACTCTCCCCAGGAACACTATAGAACTTCCATCTCTTTTCTCTGTGGCTCCATAATCTCCTTGTTCAGAAAATTTGGGTCTCAACTGAGTTTCATGATGTTGCAGTACAAGTTCTCCTATGTTTTGAGTCTTCACTGACCTTGAAAGGCTAGGGCCAAAATGTTGGCTGGCTTTGCAGCTTTTCTGTTTCTCTAATTTTGATCTGTAAACTTAGGTTGTTAACCATCCAGAAGAAAAGCTGATTAGTATCCTGAAGCATATGCCATTCACTTTGCCTTATCTGACTTGATTGTTTTTAGGTGTTTTTGTACATTTCTATTTGTATTTCTTCTTTTCACTTATACTAGGGAGACTATATGATATTTACACATGTGTGTCTGGTTTACTTCACTTATGAGTATATGTTCAAACAACTGTGCTTTAAATGCTTATTTTCCTTACTGTATAAAAATGAAAAATATATATCTGTTTATAAAGGAGTACAAAGGAATTTTCCCTCTGAATTTTTCTTCTTTCTTATATTCATGTCAATCCCTTTACTGTAATGGCAGATGCCAGTATCCTATATTTTCTCATTTATGTATGTATGTATGTATGTATGTATGTATTTTGGCAGAACCAGGCATTGAACTCATACCCTTGCGCTTGCCAGGGAAGTGCTTATTCTGCTGAGCCATCTCCCCGGCCCCTTCTCTTTTATTTAAATAAAAGTATTCAAGATTTTTGTAGCTAGCATGTGAAAGACATTGCATCAGATACTATCTGGTCTGTGTTAAATATTATATAGTCAAGAAGTTCACACTGTTTTCTAATAAACAGAGGCATGATCTAATATGTATAAACAATATCTAAAATCATAAATTTAAGTTACATTTTTAAAAAAACACTGTAAGCCCTGCCTTAAAAAAAACTGTCATGATTATTTAGTCATATAATGTGTTAATGTTCTTAAATTGAAAACAATATGCTTATAAATCTTATTAAAAGAAATCTATTCCCTTTGGTCAGATCCATCCAGTTTGAAGCTTGTTTTAAAAATTATATTTAAGGGGGGTGGGGAGATAGCTTAGCAGCTTAAGCGCCTGCCTGGCAAGCACAAAGTCTTGAGTTCAATCCCTAGTACCATAAAAAACAAACAAACTATTTATATTATATCTTGAAGTTTTCCTACAAGTTTGTTTTAGGAAAAACAGTCATCTTGTATGATAGGATGAAAGAACTTGAATTTTTGCAAAAATTCTATTTTTTATCTATGTGTCTCAACATAATGCACTTTTTTATACATATAATTTACCTTTTCAAACAGCATCACTTCATCCTATATTAATTCATAATCACAATTTTATTTTGCAAAATCTTTTTCTTCGTCCCTATGATAAATGTTTCCTCTCAGGAAATTCAAAATGAATTTCAAAGGGCTCAAAATTCATTACAGACATAAATAGTTTTCTTGGAAAAATTATAGCTTTTAAGTGGTCTTTTTTTTTCTTTTTGTATTTAGTGCAGGGTCTACAGGTTCCCACTGCATAGATCCAACTCAGGTGACCCTCCTGTTTTCAGCCTCCAGAGCACTGGGATTGCAGGTGCTTGCCACCACGCTCAGTCTTAACCGCATCTCAGCACAGCCCCGGGACGGGGCTGACAGGGCACAGCAGAAATCGAACCCCGGCTGCTGTGCTCTGCCTAAGCATGTGCTTTAGTCTGCTGAGCTATCTGGCCAGCTCTAAATGATCTAAATAAAGATAGTAGTCTTCCATGAAACTACGGAAAACAAATTTTATTCACTGTAATTGTGTATATAATATATAATCTTAATAACAATTTCTGAAATTTGTTATTATTGATGAAGAAAATGAGACATTGTGGCCAGCTTCTGCTATTTCTTATGAACAATTAAAATATATTTATAAATTCTCAGTGTTTCAGGGCAAACACTCAAATGTATTTCATTTTTTAAAAAATTTTAAAAGGAAGACTGAAAGCATTATGTGGAACAGTTTACACAAATGCAAGGAAGGCTCAGATGAGTGAGTGATTTCACCTTTTGGAGTGAGACAGACCCTTTAGACTCTGTGGCCTGTGAGGCAGCCATAATGTAACATTGGAAAAACTCAGTATGTCAAAAGTTATTATCCAAAGAGAAATGGAATGGGGAAAAAAAAAAAAACCAACACATGGACCTCAAAAGAAAAGAAGCTGTTGGATAAAAATAATGCAAGACTGACCTGATAAGGCTTGGGAGGAATCAGAAAGAGAAGGAAGTATGTCCTGGTAAGGGAAAGTCTGGCTGTTGAGGAAAGAGCTGTTTCTGGTTAATGAAAGAGAATAGAAAAGAACCCTCTAAATTTTTTTTTTTTAAAGAAAAGAACCCTTATTTTCCCGATGAAATCAGGCTCCTTTGACTGTCAGTGGGAGGCTATTGCTAGGCCAGTTTAGCTATAACTAAATTGGTAGGGTTTTGTAAGATCTCTTGAGATCTTAAGTACAATGTTTAATGGGTCTTTATGGATGAAATGAGCTAAAGGTAAAATCTTAAGCAGTGTTTAAATTACCACGATTTAGGTAATTGGTACACAAACATATACTAACTATTTTGTTAAGAAAAAAAAAATCAGTGCTTGCCTGGTAAATGCAAGGGCCTGAGTTTAACCCTTGGTCCCCTCTCTCCCTGACCAAAAAAAAAAAAAAAAAGAAAAATTCAAACATAGGAAAGTTAAAAGAATTTTAGAGTGAATACCCATCAACTAAATTCTACCATTAATGGTTTTTTAAACATGTTTTATCACACATATGTCCATCCCTTAAGGTGATGACTTTTAAAGAATATGCCCATCCATCCAACCAACCATTGATTCACTTGGCAAACATACTTGGTGTCAAGTTCTCAAACCATGAAAGGAATACAATGATGTCCCTGTCTTCAAAGGGAGAACCATTTAATAGAGGTAGCAATGTGTTAACAAATAATTTTCCAAAAAAAATAATTTTCACAACATGAGCAATATTTTAACAGGTAGCAAGATGCCACCATGAGAAAGTACAGAAGGGCTGGTGCAAGCAACAGCACTATCAAAGAAAACTTGAGTCGAGAGCTGAAAGGATCACAGTTTACCAAGGAAGCATCAGTGTGAGGCACTATGATGCAGGGCCGATGTGTGCAGTCATAATGAAATCTGAGTAAGATGAAAACTGAAAAAGAAGAGAGAGTGAAGAAATTTGAAGTTAAAATATCCAAGGATAGTCACAAAAAAGATTCAGAAGTAAAGTATCAGAAAATTCAAATAGTTCCACACATGGTGGCATATACATATAATCCCAGTGCTTGGGAGGCTGAGGCATGAGTTTGAGACCAGCCTTATTACATTGTAAATTCAAGCTCAGTTTATCCTATATAGTGAGACCTTGACTCAAAATAACACTAAATAAATAAATAAATAATAAATAGAAGAAGGTAGATATAATTAATTGTGTTTAATATCTGTGTTGTTTATTTATTTGTTTCTGAAAACCTATAGTGAAAGGTTAACAGATTATAGGCATGATCTTGACAGACTGCCACTTGACAGACACACTGCATTACTGCTACTAGTGAATTATAGACACAGGATATAAATGTGTTTCAAATAGTAAGAATAATTTTTAAGGTACATATGGCAGCTGGGATTAACATGGTCAAGCTCACCTGAAATCCTGTCCAAAATGCCATTTTATTCATTATTCATGCAGTTTTAATTTGCCTTGTACTTTATATGGTGTTTGCAGCATCTCAGTAGCACAAGGCACTCCATCATCTAGCATTTAGTGCTGCCAGGTAGTAATTCATAATGTGCCTCGAGCTGGTTACCAGCTCAGGAAAGGGGTGGTTGCTGTATATTGGTTTTCCAGCTTCGGATGTCTCATGGTGGCTTTGGTGAGGTTCAGTCTCCCTCAGGTAAATGAATTTGGTAGAGCCTATACTGTCCAAAATCTCGTATCAAGATCCTTTGAATGAGCAGCTACTAAACTCAGATTTTAATGTGGAATCTCATGTATTAAAATCAGTGAAAGGAGGGCTGGGGAGACAGCTCAGCAAGGTAAGTGCCTGGCTGGCAAGCACAAGGACCTGAGTTCAATCCTTAGTACCACATGTTCCATAATCCATACTGGAACTTGGTATGATGAGGCATGCCCATAATCCAGCACTAAGGAGGATCACTGAGTCTGAACTAAGTAGCAAGACCCTGTAACAAATAAATAAATAATAAAAATGCACAAATAAAATAAATTGGCAAAAGGAGCAATAAGGGTAATTTGAAGACTTTGTTTTCAAGGAGGTGAAGAAGGCAAGTTTTTTTTTTTTTTTTTTTTTTTTTTTTTTTTTTTTTTTTTTTTTTTTTTTTTTTTTTTTTTTTTTTTTTTTTTTCTGTAGGTTGTTTTGTTTGCCATTTCAAGGAGCTCATTATCTACTTACTGTTCAAGTTTACATTCCTGGCTGTCATGTTTCGAAGAAACCTGGATTTGGGTTGGGATTGTTGCATAACACAGAATAAGACTGAAGAAAGACTGAGAAAGTTAGCAGATAAAGGGATGATTTAGTTGATGGTAAGATAAATCAGGATAAAATTTGATAGCTGATACCATCTTGTTTCAAGGATTTAAAAGTTTTTCCCACTATAATGAATAAAGTTCCTTAGCATTTCATGCTTCTCTAGTTTAAATGTGTGGAGTGTGAAGGGCTACAGTACAGTGTTATCAAGAGCGCACCAATCACCCCCACCCCAGCTCCACACAACACACCCACATACTTGGCCTGCACATTTCTCACTAGATTCCCATTTCCCTGGGCTGTTTTCCAGAAGCACAGCTGTTTGTACTTTTTTCTTCCAAAAGATACTCTTGAGTACTTAACTCATAACCCACTTACTGTATTCTTCTGGATCTCACCAAAAGCCTACAAACACAGAGGGTGTGCATTCTACAGAGAAGGACATAGAGAGGTTCAGCCTGGTTATGGAAGAATCTCTCAGGGAGCAGCCCAAGTACACCAATGAAACAAGTAGAAACACTTTGCAACATTTCATTGAAGTAAACTTCAGAAACCCCATTTGAGGCATTGATCTTATATTTTTTGGGCCAAGTCAAAATCACAATGAATCTGAATCAAATTGCATTGTAAATTCATAAGCCTCCGTTCAGTGTATTTTGAAAATATGTCTTTTGGGTTAGGATTTTGGGAGATTAATATGAAGCACCTGGAGAAAGACTTATTAGACCAGCAATGATAGTTTCATGTGTTACTTATGAGACAAGTTGTCTAATTTTTATCATTCAACTCTGCTGAAACCTAGATTTACTATGAGAACTACTGCAGCATGTATGCCAAGTTACTTACGATTCTAATGATGGCTTTAGTTCCCAACATAGGGCAAATGGACTCCCTTGAATTCCTACCCAGCTCCCCCTGATGAGAATTTAGGCATGCTCCAAAAAATCATCATTCGTACCAGAATCCTGTGTATTTTGGTTAAGTGTGACTTTTTTTAGAGAAGGAGTGAAGTTTAAGATGGGGAAAGACTAGGTATATCCAAGATGCTTCCTAAAAACCACAAAATGTGAAACCATTACCTTTCCAATATTTTGATGAAGAAAAAAAAGTCCTATCATTTTCTTTCCAGGAAAATAACTAGCATATTACAGCAGTAGGAGAGAAAAATATGACACTTTCATCTTAAAATCTGTGCCTTGCTGGCTCAAATCCATTATGTAAAAAGCCATAGAGACTGGGCATGGTGGTGCACCCCTGTAATCCTAGTACTAGGGAGGCTGTAACAGGAGAATCACTATGAGTCCAATCTACATAGTGAGACCCTATAAACCCTTTGACCCTTACTAAAATACACAGAAAAAAGCAATAGAGGAGAAAAGGGCATAGTTTAGCAATAGAGAGAGCGCTTAGAGTACACAGCCCTGGGTAGAAAGAAGTGAAACTGCCTGAATAAAATATGATAGGAAAGACTAAAACTTCAAACTAAAACCACAGACGATAATACCAAAAAACTTTTTGAAGAATTTCTTTTAGTAGATCTCATATTATTTTACATTATTTATTAATTGAGAATTATTTTTTAAATTTAATATTGTCTCCATATCATCTAGAAATCAATGCCAACTGAAGATCATTCAGAAATTAAAATAGGACATTTTTGTTATTGTCTGATTTTGACAGGAAAGTGTTTTAATTTATGCACAACATTTTCAGAATTTTTAATCAAAAAGTGTGCTCTATTGTGCATTGGCTCAGGAGATAAAGTCAAAAGATTATTTCATAGCCTTAATGGACCTTGAGGATGAGGCCATTTTATACTTCTGGTCTCTCAACTGCATGAGCATTGTTATTGAGTTAACCCAACTATATAGCAAATCAGTCATCTCTAAGATAAAAGGGACAGTAAGTTGAATGCACCAGAGTAATATAAAGCTGGTGGCTGCATTTTGGGAATTGCATTCAGCTTTCTATAATAGTGGGATTTAAAAACTTCTCAATATATCTAAAATTCCTTTCCAATCATGTAATTTTTAAAAATGTGAACAGGAAGGTGTAGCAAAGAAAAGTAGGAAGACGTAACTCAGGCTACTCTAAATATCTGTGACCTAGAATATTCCTTTTTTGAAAACATTTTTCCTCTTTTCCAATGGAGTCAAAGCAAATTCTCAAAAAAACCAAAGACCTGCCCATGGTGCCCCAAAATTGTCTCAGTAGTGGTGTCAGCCAAGAATGTGTTTTCATAGGCAGAAGACACCAAGAATTCTGCAAAATCAGAGTGACTCTGCAGTCAGACAAACCTCTGTCTGATCCCAGTCCTTAAGCCAATTAGCTGTATGATGCAGCATAAATTTCATCAACATTTTTGAGCTTAAGTTTTGCTGTGTGTAAAGTTGATATATTATATACTTAAAATGTTTAAGTATAAAAATACATAAAAACACTAAAAGTTGACCCTGAAACAAAACAAATGGCTGATAAATTGCAATATTTAGTGCCATTCTCACTAAATTGAGCACTAGTGGATTTAAAAGACAGAAAGAATAAAAGGCCAGTTATAGTTGACCTTTGGTGAACAGATTTTCATCAAGCCCAAGATTGTAATGATTCAATTCTTCTAGTCAAGATAGTTCCTAGAATGCAAAACCCAAGATATAGAAACCAAATTTTCCACCCTCCTTTTCAAGAGTCCCCACACTCCTTTCAGGTAAACGTCCTTGTACAGCCTAAGTACCTCCACATTAACATCTATTCCACCAACGCCTATTTCTGAGCCCTTTCACTCTCTAGATCTTCCCCAGGTTTTTCTTACCTCTACCCCATGCTATCTGTTGGTTTGCTTCTGTACAAAGGTATAGCCCTTCCTGAGACCTTGTATTCATTTCCATAGGGATCTCAGAGAAATAATAGATGGTTGTTTTCAGAGGCAGATGTTTTGGTGGCAATAATGAGGGAACAAACTGAACATTTACTCTAAGCCAGATGTCATGGCACGTGCTTTTTACTCTTCAATGATTCATGCAACTCTACAGCATCCTAGGAGCAGGTCTTACTATGGTCTTCAATTTGGAGATGAAGGAAGGCTCTGAGGTACATTGTGAGGTTGCTTGGCAAAGGGCAAAATGCCTCCCCATGCCTACCTGACACCAGACTTCCTAGCTCTTAGCTATGTTATGTTGCTGCCAAGGGCAGTTGAAGAGGTGCTCATCATGAGTCCCTGCCTCCCAAACTGTTCCCCAAAGCAGAACCCAAATGGCTGCCTGCTTCCACATGAATTAGTTGGTAGCTAACGTAACAAGTTCAGAGAGACACCCTGCACCAGCCCTGAGCCCACCTAGAGGCTGGATGCAGTAATGCTCTCGGCTGAGGGTTGCGCTATGGCCCTCTGCTCACAGATGAGGGTTTTATTTACAGCACCTGACTAAGGAACAAATCCCCCACTGCTTATGTTTGTAGTAGATGAGTGGATGGGTAGATAGAAGAAGAAGCAATTTGTAAGTATTTTTAGTACTTCTTTGCTTTTTTTTTTTAAATGTCTGTAGTATAGGGTCTACAGGGTCTCACTATGTAGGTCAGACTTGTGGAGGTCCTCCTGTTTTCAGCCTCCCAAGATCTGGCATTACAGGCACACCCAAGTTTTTTGTGTTCTTCCTATCTTCTTTCAGCTAAAACTTAAATTTACTAATAATATCATATGAAAACTTTTTTAAAATTTTAAATATTATTCTACTTGTAAATCAAATCTTGAGTAGGGGAGTTTTATGGTGGCAGACCTAATATTATTTTGTTTGGTTGGTTTTTTAAGACAGGGTCCTGCTATGTAGTGCAGGCTGGCTTTGAACTCACTTTGTAGCCCAGGCTGGCCTCAAATTCATGGTATCCTCCTGTCTCAGCCTCCTGAGTGTTGTGATTTCAGCTTGTACCTCCATACCTTGCTAAAGCTTATGTTTTTAGAGGTTTTGAGAGTTGTAGCTTTGAATTTCAATATTTTAAGCGAACTTTAAAATGAAATCTTTAGGATTATTAACATACTTTTTGATAATAAATTGAAACTTTCTTATTTCTTTGCATTTAATTTTCCAGGTTTATGGTGTGGCTCATGTACTAGGTATTAGATTTCTCAGAATTTTAGTCGACTTCTGGAGCCAGAAAAACAAACAAGGAAACCAATAAAAATAGTTTTGTCACTCTGAGTTTTATCCAGTAACCTGCATGAGTCCTAACTACCTCAGATAGTTGACTCAGTATATTGCAGTTTAGCTACCTTTAATTTTAAAGAAAGTTTTTTTGTTTTTTTTTTTTTTTTTGGTTTTTTTTGTGCAGAACTGAGGATTGAACTCATGCCCTTGTGCTTGCCAGGGAAGCACTTATTCCAATGAGCCATCTCCCTGGCCCCTTTAATTTTAAAGAGAAGAAAAAAAAACCTAAACACAGTGGTACAAAATTTCAAACCAAGATAGAAGAAGAGTAACAATGATTAATGTGTGATTTACTGTTGTCTTTAAAGTAGTTGCTCAAAATATAAGATATACATGTCTACATCTTGTACTATGAATGACCACTACAAAGACAACAATATGCAATTAATTATTGAAACTGTCCCACCAATCAGTTTTGAAACTGTCTTGTTGCTATTTGTTTCTTAATAAAATCAATTAAAAAAACAAATCATAAGATATGGCATGAAAAACTGATCAGGCTATATAAGCACAAACATTTCTTTTTAGTGAACTGATAGAGAATAGTAGTATAGCTGTCCTAACTATCTTAACTCTCTTTATATGTTATATACAATGTTAATAATGATATACATATATATTATTCACTTTTCCTTTACTTCTTTTCTCCTTTCCCCATCCAAGTTTCTCTTTCCTTTTAAACAGTTTCTTCCCATTTTACAATGTCTATTGTACCATTTGACTCTTATTCACTCTTTCAGGTTCTTATACTAGGGAGGTAATATGATGTTTATATATGAGAGTCAGGTTTATTTCACTTATGTGTATGGTCTCAAGTTATATCCATTTACCTATAAAAGTCTTGAGTATATCTTCTTTTATAGAAGAGTAGTACTCCATTGTATAAAAATACCACATCATTTTTATCCATTCCTCAGTTGATGGGCATTTGGGTTGTTTCCAAGATTTAGTTATGACAAATTTTGCTGCTATAAATATGGGTGTGCATATATCACTATAGTTGATGTTTTTAATTGTTCTGGGAAGATATCCAGAAGGGGAATAGGTGGGTCAAATGGGACCTCTAATCCTAGATTTTTGAGGAATCTCTACACTGATTTTCACAGTTGTTGCACCGGTCTGTGCTACCACCACCAGTGGAGAAGGGCTCCTACCACAACCCTTCCAGCATTTGTTACTGGTTGATTTCTTAACGGCAGCCATTCTTTCTTGGGTGAGGTGAAATCTCAGTGCTATTTTAATTTGTGTCTCTTGAATAACCAATGATGTTGAACATTTTTCATATATTTGTCTGCTGTGTTTCTTTATCTAAGAAGTACATATTCATCTTGATACAGGGAAGCAAAACTCCCAACCTGACCCGCATGAGTTTGTGTTCTCTAAAACCGAAGAATGAATTTTAGGAACAAACGGAGGTTGAGGGTAAATTTATTGGAAAGAAAAGCTTCTGTTGGAGAGGGACAGAAAGCCTCCTGCCCCCAGCAGGTTATCTGGGGATTTTTAGTTTTAGTTTAGTTTATTTTTGCTATTTTTAGTGCAGCATCTACAGGGTTTCACTACACAGATCAGACTTGTAGTGATTCTTTTCAGCCTCCCAAGCACTGGAATTACAGGTGTGCAACACCACACCCAATCTCAATTGCTGTCTCAGTGCCCCCTGGGGGCAGGGTTGGCAGGGCTTATTGTTTTACTGGGCTTTTTTGGCAGAACCAAGGACTGAACTCAGGCTCTTGCACTTACCAGGGAAGCTCTTATTCTACTGAGCCATCTTCCTGGCCCCTTCTAGGGACTTTTATAGTGTAAAACCATGCAGGGCCAAGATAGAGAAGGGGGTCTCACTTGTGTTGATGTGGGGTGGGACAAAACTATGGTCAACCAATGGGATTACAAGCACCATTGCTCAGGTAAAATTGATTAGGCCCAGGACCAAATGGGGAAGCCAGTCACTTGGTGAGAGGACATGAATACAGGACAGGGCCTCTTTCCCTTGGGGGTTGGGCTAGTGACTCACTTGGGTCTTTTCAGGTGATTGCTACCTATTTAGCATATCAATCCCAGGTGCTACATTTTTAGCATTTGTTTGGCCTTTGGTCTGGTTCACAGCAGGAGCATCCTTCCCTCCAAGATACCTTGTCTTCTGTATTATCTCTTTCAAGAGCCTGGCCCTGTATGACTGCCTATAATATTTCTAGCTAACTCAGCTGCCTACAACAATCTCAGATGCCTGTTTTTGGATTGGGTCTTTATATTTGGGGGTCTGATTTTTTTTCAATTCTTCATATGTTCTAGTTACAAGTCCTTTGTCTGAGGGATGGTTGTATAAAATTTCTTTCCACTCCATGGTTGTGTTTTCACTCTGTTGGTGATTTTCTTTGTTGTGCAAAAGCTTTTTAAGGGTCTACCAAATAGTTCAGTGGATTAAAGCATCTGCAAGCAGGTTCAGGGGCTAGGGGTTTGATACCCAGACCTGCCATGCTGGTCCTGCCCCCAGGGTAAACTGAGATGGCAATTAAGACTGCGCATGGTGGCAGGCACCTGTAATCCCAGCTCTAGGGAGGCTATAAACAGGCGGATCATTACAAATCTGATCCAGTAGTGAGACCTTGACCACCATGTAGACCCTTCCCCAAAATACAAGAAAAAAAAGCTTTTTAATAAGATGAGATCCTAGTTACTGATTTCTCAGAGTATTTTTCATGTAGTTTGTTTTTTTCTATTTAAAGAGAATGTTTAAAAACTACAGAATTTTAAAACAAGATGATAGGAAATTAACAATGGTTATTATATTGCATATTGTTATCTTCTAAGTAGTTGCTCAGATTACCAGAAATGGGCAAGTAAGATTGATCAAACTGTACAAACAATAACTGTTCCTTTCAATGAACTAATAGAAATTAATAGTACCATTATCTTAGCTATCTTGTGTGTGTGTATGTGTGTGTATGTATGTGCGCACACACGTGTGTGTGCAATATATGTATTCCTTTCTTTTCTCCTTTTCCCCATCCCAGTTGTTCTTTCTTTTGAACAGTTTCTTTCCCTTTCACAATATCTATCGTAATTTTTGGGTCTTATTCACTCTTTCAGTTTCTTATACTAGGGAGACAATATGATGTTTGCACATAGGAGTCTGATTTATTTCATTTATGAGATCGTCTCTAATTGTTCTTCCTGTACTTATGTCTTCAAGATTTCTACCTATTTTCTATGCCACTATATTCAGTGTTTTTGTTTTAATATTTAGATATTTGATCCATTTTTGCTTTAGTGCATGGTGATAGATATGGGTCTAGTTTTAGTCTTCGCCATGTTGACAGTTTTTCTAGCACTGAGAGTGGAACTTCAGTTCTAGAAGGCATATGAAAATTTAATTACTAGGTTGACACAGTATTTTAAAGCTCCCAGATAAATTTGTCTGGAATCCTGGAGAAGAAAATCACTACTAACAATGAGACCATCCTGGTAGAGTGGCTATGGAGGGCTGCTGGCAGTCAGAGCCCGTGAGCCTTTCTCTCCCTGGACTCTCAGTTCCACCTCTACACCTGACTTCCAGGGCAAATGGGGGAAAATCATTTATTCATCTTCTAGCTGCAAGAATGCAGGCTACAACTGTGGCAGTTCTAGTGCTGGAGAGAAAATACTCATAGGAAAAAAGGAGGCCATGTCTCATTTCCAAATTTAAAAAAAGACATTTCTACATGTTTCCATCAGCCGCAGACTGCTGCCATTGAGGCCACCCCTAAGGCTTCCCTCTTCCCAGTGCAGCTGCTGAATCTGGGCCACTGTCAGCAATCCTTTGCATTTATCCAGGCCCATGCTTGCATCTCACAGATCCAGATTCTCTTGAGATATGTGTACTTTGGTATCAAACAATGCAACACGTATTTGATTTGGGATAACCTTGCACTGGTGAATAAAATAACCCTTGAGAAAAAAGCAATAAAAGCACTGTAAGAAAAATGACTCATGTTTCCAAGCTGTCTAAAGTGATCACTTATCCCAACAAATGGTAATTCTTTCAAGACACAGTGGGCATGCACCATACTTATAAAAGTCTGGAAGGAAAGCCTTGCAAACATTTTTTTTTAATTTTTGTATTAAAATATATCAAAAGAATGTTTCTGGTAGGCTGTACCAGACAGACTATGCTCAAACACAAAAACAAAAACCACAAGGTTGTGAAAGCCAAAGTAGATTGGCCCAAAGGGGTTCCTTGCTAACCATGCAGGTGCATCGGCTTGTTTATGTACTTGTTTATGTGCCTTTAATTGATTCCCATTTTCTGCTCCCATTTGTTAGAGTGCAAAGATGTGAACAAAGTGGCTTATTGCCCACTGGTGCTGAAGTTCAAGTTCTGCAGTCGAGCATACTTCAGACAGATGTGTTGTAAAACCTGCCAAGGACACTGACCCATGGAAAGCCAGAGAGAGGGCCTTGTCATTTCGTCGTGGAAATGTGTCCATCAAAGAGAGCCACCCAGAGGAAGAGGACTGATGTCCTTGCAAAAGCATTACCCTGTGGAAAATGTAACCACTGGTCAGCCCTTGCTGACGGGATTTCAATATTATTTTAACTTCTGTGAAGTGGGATTTATTGATCCAAAGTGCTGGACACAGTATTAGGAGGGAATGCCAGATTGGAGAGATCCAAACAACCAGGGAGACTTGCGCACTGTGGAATGTTTGTGCTCTTCTGAGTAAATCCAATAGCCTATTTACCTCCTTGGACCATTAAGATAATTTTTATTATGGACTTAGCAATGACACTGAATCCATTTGTATTTAAAACTGTTTAAAAATGTAGCTGTTATAACTTGGTCAACTATAGAAGTAAAGAAAATTCAGAATTCATAAGTCATAGCTTAAAATATTTAGTAGAGTTTATCTCACTAAACAGCACCATGATTTAAATAATAAAATGGGCTATCAAGTGTAATTTAAGAGCAATTATAAATTAAAAATAATGAAAGTTTGTATTATTTTTCTTCATTTCACTTAATTGCCTTAAGAATAATCCCCCTGTTCTGAACACTGCTGTGAGCCATATATAAAACTATATTAAATTGAACAATGAGGGACTTAGTTTAAAGCAGTGCATCAGTTACTGCAGCTGTGCAAGTCTATAAATTCAGTGCTAAAAGACTGTGGCCAACTCACCATTGTGCAAGTGAAACTGAGATTTCCATTAAAACTTTAAGAGAGAAACATTTCAGTTTCATACAGAAGCCAGACCTGGAGTACAGTACAGACTAAAGTACCAGGCCTCTCGCTGTCATACAAGACGCCTTCTCATTTGAGCTGCACCAGCTCAGTGGTGTTTCTCATCCTCCCAGCCACAGAACAGCTTCAGCCCTGTTCACTCGTTGCACGCATGTTACGCTTATGGAGGTGATGCCACGCAAAAGAGACTGGCTCGGGAACAAGGCAGACCCTTTTGCAATTTGATGAAAATGATGATGGATTCCAGATGCCTCTTCTTTGATATGGTAGAAGGGCACTTATTTATATGAGAGCAAGTATGTGTGTGGATGTGTGTGGATGTGCGCACGAGGATGCGTTGGAATATATGGATAGATGAGTGTGCTTGCACATAAATGTGCTATGTCTATGAGTTTTAATGCAGGCAAGGGATAACAACCAAAGAAGAAAACATCACGAAGACTAGAGATCATGAATTTTAATAGTAACTCAAACATTTTATATTTTTATGGATACTCTAAATGCTGATTAAATGTGAAACTGTAGCTGAGACAAGTCAAATTCTAGGATCGCGTCCACGTCCACCTAAATTGAAATGACTAGCTCATGTCTTCCCTATCTTCAGGTTTCACACTTTTTCATCAGAAGACTCAACAGCTACATCTTTTCAGAGGGTACTTGTTAATATTAATATTTTTTACTTGAATACTTGTAGCTTGCGGCAGGCTCTCCATGAATATGCTTTGTGTCCACCACTCCTCCTGTATTGCACATGTATGTGCTCCATGCAAACACCAGAACCTAAAACCCTAAACTAAATGGCCATTTGTAAAGATAATATTTGCAGTTAAAGGGCATGCTTCACCTATAGCCATCACTGTGTTCTGAAACTACACATCTGTGCGTCATGAATACCATGATCTTACTTTGATTTTTTTTTTTTTTTTTCTGAAAGGAATGAGAACCGAATGTCTGGGTTTGCTGTGCAGTTGGCACTGGGTTTTCTGCACACTCAGTCCTGACCATCCTTATCTCATTACCTCTTTTTCTCTCAATCCATGCTGCCTCTTACCCCCAAGCCTTCCCAAGAGAGCTATTGATGACAAAAGAGATATTGCCAAAGCCCCGCCTATCCTACCCTTGGAAGACCAGTTGCCACCTTGGCTTTTCACTAAAGGGAAAGAGCCCATGAGCAGGATGGTCCTGGTGCTTAATTCCTTTGGCCCATTTCAGTAAAGTTAACTTGGTGCTCCTGTGCCTTGGTGAAAGTAACAAAAACTGGGTAGTATCTGGCAGTTCAGGCCTAGACTTGCTACCTACGTCTTTCACCAGCACAAATGTTAACTCATGTTTTTATTCAAAAGTATTTCTTACATTACTGACTAAAGGCTCTATTTTACCTCACATGGAAAACAACATTGCAATGGCCGTACCCCTGGGCACTGCAGTACCTCAACTGGTGCTAGAAGAGGCTTGCCCGTGAGATGTGCAGCAGCACCAAGGGCAGCACCTTTCAGGAGGGGAAGAAACACAGATGCAACAGGATTAAACATTTTCAGGTAGACCCTGACTTTGAACCTCTATAGGGTGAGGGAAAATTACACTCTGCAGCACATTTCAGTATTGCTGTTCCTCTTTAGCCGCTCACATGGCTACCTGAAGCTCTGTTCCTCAATACAGCAGGACATCAGTGGAGTCTAGTCCACTAAGACAGGCACTCCAAAAGCATTGAGCTATGTGACATTTAGGGAACCCCAAGGAAATGTATCCCGCAACTGGGATCAGGGTCTGCTACTGGCATATAGATCAGACCTACCAAAAAAGGTAAATGTACCCAAATGATTAAACCCCTGGAGATACACAGGGCTTTCCAACAGTTCATTTCATTAGGAATGCTTTTTATTTAAGTGAACGTCACGTAGGTATCCTTAATAATACAGAACAAAATTACCTTTGTATTATTGTGATTAGTTGTTGCTTATCATTTTATACTCAGTATTAATGTGGTACACTGTTACTGTTTTTGCTTTTGTAAATTATATTCTAATTTATTGCCATGTTTCCTAACACTTGTCCTCCTTTGATTCTCCTGCTTGTTATGAAAATGAAAGTCATTGTAACACTTGATGGAGTAAAATTCCACACCAAGCACAGATTTTTTTAAACATAATTTAGTAAAAATAAAAATTCAGCTTGTAAGAATCATTCAGATGGAAGTTGTGTCTTCACTGAAAAGCTTATGTTAAACTTGAAGCAGCAAGAATCTATCCCTTGGGATAGTACTCCTACATTATCTGAATTATCCAGATAGTATCCAGGACTCAGATGATTTGGGAATCTTTACCACCCTTCTAAGGACTGCACCAAATATATGAACATATTTTAGATCTGTCTAAATGCAGGGGTCTGAGGGATTCTTGAGGGGCTACATTAGAATAGCTAGTTACCTATCAGTCAGTTATTCTGAGGCCAGAAAGGACATCTAGACTGACTACTATCACTGCAGTCACTGCTTGCATGCTCAATTCTTTTGCCATTTGTGTAAATTCTTTAGCATTACAAACATATAAGGTGTTTCAATTGAGGAAAAAGTGCTGAATGATAATTCAAAGGATTTTTCTTGGCAGATTTAACACAGTGCACAGAACTGTGATGGACATTTCCACCTTCTGACATTTCCTATTAGACTGAAGAGGACAAGTGATTCAGTTGGCTGAGCTGAGTAACACTGTAATATAGAAAGGTGAAGATGAAGGTAAAGATGTTCCTCAAAGCTATTTGAGTACTTCATAATAATCACAACTTTGTCAGTTACACAGGAAAATGTAGAATCTGCAGGCACAGTGGCAGTAGTCCAAGTTCACCCTCATGCCCACCCCCTATCAAATAGGTTGAACTAAGTGGAATGTTTAGATAGTTGTGAGAGAGTATTTCTCCAGGTCATCCTAAGAACAAAAATTGGCTGAAATAAGAATACCAAGTGAATGAAAATATCACGAATGCTATCCATTTTAACCTCCCACTGCATTTGCAAAGATTAGATCTGCCAGGGTAGGGAAGGCAGGAATACTAAGAAAAAGGTTTGCTTTAGTTTAGATTCATCAGATTAGAGTCTTTTAATCTATGATTCCTTTCAAGCTTCTAATTATATGGTTTTCCAAGCCCTTTGAAATATCTAAAGTACACTACTTCTTAAGGTATTGACTACAAGGTCAATCTGCTCTCGGTAAACATTCAATTATTTCTTAGGAAGCAATAGACAATTCTTAAGCCCTTTTGCTTCAAAAGGCCAGGTGTTTTTCCAAGTAAATTAGGGGGAAAAGGAAAAGGTATGGACTTGGATAACAAAAATGTGTGGGTGTAGAGAGTTGCTACTTTTAGAAGGAAAAAATGTAATTCACAGAGGAAACAAAAAGGCTTAGTCCAGGAGAAATGAGAAATTCTAAATAACTGATCCCAGGAAAGATAAAAGATCAGTCACAGGATGAAAAGGAATGGATAAACTGTTTGCAATTCTGTTTCATTCCTATCAGAATGTGTAGAATAAATTGGTTTTTTTTTTTAAGAGCAACTATTCACAATGGTTTTCCACTTCATACTTCAAAACTTCAAGCTCCAATTTAAAAAGATTATTTATCTATTTGTTTATTTATTTGCAGAACCCGGGATTAGAATTTAGGCCCTTGCACTTGCCAGGCAAGCACTTATTCTACTGAGCCCCTCGGCAACTGACTGACTCACTGTGAACCTCAGTTTTGATATTCATAAGTGGGAAATGCTAATATTATTACTTTTATTGCAACCCAATTAGTGAGAATATATGTTGACACCTAACACAGGTGGGTTTCTCTGTTTCAATCAGATCTCCCCAGCCCTTCCAATTCAAAAAGAAAGTGGCCTTTTCTCCCATTCCTTTTATACAGAGTGTTGTTTTCGTCATTCTTGTCCCTTATGTCATCCACAGATAATCTGTGAGGCCAGAAGTGGAACTGTGGTTTACGAACTAGCTCCACTTGGAGAAAGCAGCAGGCCCGGCTCCCTGTGCCCACCGAAAGCCTGCATAGATAATGAGGCTGATGCCCAAGACAAGTCTTGCCTTCACCAGAATAACACCGTGGTTTTGCAAGGGCCAGTATTACCGATTGTCCCTAGGTCCAGGGACAGTGGGCCCAAATGAGCCTGAATATTCTCAGTCACCTCAGGGCACAGAACATCACATCTGACCAGACCGATTTCATTGCCTAGAACTTAAAACTTATGAAAATCACCAAGATCTCTTGGATTTAGACACTTTAATTAACAAGAGCAGTTTCATGGCAAGGAGACAAGGAATCTCACCAACTTCCCAGAAGTCAGCTCACCTTCCTCAGGTCATATGAGGTGATTCTGGGAGGAGCTTGTTCTGTGCCACCACAAGGATATTTGTGGGCAGCAGTTTACCTTATGGGGCTGCAGTGATGTGCTTACTCTGGAATTCCTTCTGGCAGGGCAGTAATTGAGAGATAAGGTCCTAAAATTCCAAAGAAGGGCAGCCAGTGGGAGTCCCAATCCAGAGCTCCTGCAGGCTGGTTGTAAGCCTCAGCCAAAGGTTATTCCTTCAGACAAACTATATGCCTATAGCTTTCACATCCTGTTAGGTGTCAACAGATGTTCTCACTAATTGGGTTGCAACAAAAGTAATAATTTAGTAGTTCCCACTTACGAATGTCAAAAACTGAGGTTCAAAGTGAGTCAGTCAGTTGCCGAGGGTAACAGGACCAGTATGGAATATTACTCTGTTAGCAGACCTAAGAAAAGCTGTTTGGTCTGCACCTGGGTCAGGAAGTTGGTGTCTTAGTTATTCTGTCATTGGGGGGACAAGATATTGGATACATACAAGTTAAAGTTTGGCTTCCATGGTGGGTTTCTCTGTTTCAATCAGATCAGGAACACTGGATACGTATAAGTTAAAGTGTAAAACATTTATTTTAGTTCATAGTTTCTAGAGGTTTCAGTCCATAGTCTGAATGTTCCAAGGCAAGGTGCCATGGAAGAGGAGAAAGAGTTCATAGTGAGGCTGGCAGAAAGCAGCAAGACTTCCTTCTTGCCCTTTTTATTTCATCCAGGTTACCAACCTACTGGTTAGTACCACCCACACCCAGGATGAATCTCTTTCTTAAGTATTTCCATCACCCACACTTATACCAAACCAATCAGTGAACTGATACAACACCATTCACACATGATTCAGCCACTCCCAGAAGCCTCACGTATGAGCACAGGAGACTGGAGGACATTTTAGAGATGAGCCATAAAGTTGGAAGGCTGCTTCTCTGTCCAAGAAAAACTAACTCACCAGGCCAGAAGAAATGTTACCCTTCTTCCTGAGAACAAAATGGCTGTGAAGCTTCCAGGGTCAGGGCCAGGTATACTCTGGGATCTCTTCTTATGACAGTGTTTGATGTGAAAATTCCAGGGTTTGATGACAAAATTATAACTGAAGACCCAAAGTGATTTTCAAGCATGTAGTTAGAGCTCGTGGGAAGAGGAGAAAGAGGAGGTCTGAGCCAGTCTAGGATGCAAGATGTCTGTGATGCCAGTTAGCAGCCAAACTCTTAAAATTCTGAGCCCTGAACTACCTCATTGTGAACTTTCAGGCCCAGCCATGCCTTAAGGGCCCTATATCATTCACACACACACACACACACACACACACACACACACACACACACACTTATTGGCCTAGCTGCCTAGGGAATGATCCCAAGTTTGGCTTCTGAGTAGGTCAGAGGAAGGATGGTGGGTTTCTCTGTTTCAGTCAAATCAGGAACACTGGGACTTAAAACTGGGGCCATCAGGTTCCCGCCAGCAAACACATTCTGTGGCCTTCTGTGGTGGGTCCATAGAGTGGAACCAGGTGTTCTTTCAGCCCCTGCCAGAACGTATTATCCGCCCAACTGGCCTCCTGCCTCCACCCCACCACGGGGCTTTCTCTGGCCCTCTACCAAACAGCTGTTCTGGGAGCCACAGGTGGCTGTCCCTGCTAGTGCCCAGCCAGCAGCTGCGCTGGCCTGACTCAGCCTGGCAAGATGCATGCCCATGCCCTTCTGCCCTAACTTTCCCCTGAGCCAGGACACTCAGGGGATTAAGGAGAAGAAAGCCAGTGTATTAAACACACTCATAAACCTATTTTGTGGCCCAAAGATGATCAAAATGCAGACTGTGCTCTTTTTCTTGCTTCAGTATCTTGGTACTTTTAAATATCATTCAAATTAACTTGATGCCAATGGATGCATTAGTTTTTTGTGTCCTTTGAATTATTATTATTATTATTATTAATGTATTTGGCACAGGGTCTCACTACACAGCTTGGTCTTATAGTGATTCTCCTGTTTTCAGCCTCCACAGTGTTGGGATTACAGACATGCGCCAGCATGCCCAGACTGGTCACCAGCTCAATGCGCCCAGGGGCAGGGCTAGTGCTCTATGTGGTGCTGGAGATCAAACTCCGGTTCCTGCACTTGACTAAGCAGGCATTTAGTTGGTTGAGCTATCTCACCAGCCCTTGTCCTCTGAATTTTTGTTAGAATAAAAATCATTTTCTGGTTCTATGTATCTATAAGTAATATGAAGGTAAAGAGAATGATATCCCAACTTTAAAAAAATGTTACCCTGGAGACTGTCTTAGGTACCCAGGTAATAACAGCATATAGGAACATTATTGGATGCACAGAAACACCCACAGACATGGCTAAAATATAATATGAACTGAATGTACATTGGTAACAAAAAATAAAGTTATGGCAATAAATAATTTGTTTCACAAATTTAAGCTTTAGGAGAGGAAGAAAGCAAAGTTGAGAAATTAAATTGTTTTATTTTGAAGATAAAAAGAGAAACCATATTTTGAAATTATGAAAGAAGATAATAACCCTGTGCTGCATTTGGATTCCAGAGCCTTCCCAGCATAGACTGGGCCTTGAAGATGTCATTACCTGCTGTGCTTGGCCCCCAAGTCCCCTGAAGGTGGAAAGCTCCCACTGGAGGGAAGTGGTGGGATCCACTGTCTCAATCCCACATTTAATTTCTATTGCAGAAATTATGTGTACAAACTATTTGCCAGCTTTGTCTTTTAAAATCAGCGTGTTAGAATTTAACTACAAATGGGTATGGTCCCTTCCATATAAGCCAAGAGATCACTCTGTACTCATTTTAACAGTTTTAAAACTGCTTCCTCAGACTATCTCTCAAAGTAGAATAGATTTGTTTTTTGAAAAAGCTACTTACTGAAAACCAAATCTAGTTGAATAATTTGTATGTAATAGTTTGAACCCCCACATAGTTTATAGGTTATACAAATTGATGCCAAAATTTTTTCAAATATGCTTTCAGTGACTGCTGTGAAGGGTTTTGTTCATTTGGATACAGAAGTGCCCATGTTTGAGTTTTAAAATGATTGTCATTGTTTCATAATTCAACAGAAAATGCATATAATGCAACATTTTCCTAAATGTTCTACTATCCAATTCTAAGATTAGTAGGACCCTGAACCTAACCTGGTGTTGTCTGAGGTTCTGACCTCTCTAAATATTGAGGAACCCTTAAGCCAAGAAAGCCAAATCAGTTCCCCAGGCCTGGGAAATTAACAAACAGCTAATTTCAACTCCATCTTCTCCAAGTCTCAAGAGGAAACACTTTCCTTCCAGAGGGCCTAAACAAGTTCTGCCAGCAACATTAATGACACCTCTGCTAAATGTGCAAGATTCAGAGCTCAGCTGCTCACCACCAAGTCAGGGAGGTGGTATTATCAAGGTTTACCTCAACGCATGGAACCGCACATGTGTTCTATCTCTGTAGCTTGAATGGCGTCCCATTAACCTACATGATAATTCCAGAATAAGCCTTCAGCTGACTGATCGCTAACAGGTGGACTACACCAACTAATTCCCTAGCACAATGAGTATCTCCTACTTTGGCTTGATTTCCCCCAGGGAGCTTTCCAGGAAGCTATTAATGATATGTAAGCAAATACTTAAACTTATGGGGTAGAATGCCATTATTGAAAGGAATTCCAAGAGTAAATCTTTTGAAGAGAATAAGTACTCCCTTATACTTTTAACTTGGAAGTTTGAACTTCTGTTATGAGTTTTTAATAAAACAGATGTATATAAATCAAATACACATTATTTTGTTTCCCATTATTTTTGTAATAACTTAGCTTAAAATCTGCAAGTTTAGTGTCTTTTTTTTCTTGAAAGAACCAAATCTCT
>PVKA01006273.1:0-76361 GCA_004027165.1 Ctenomys sociabilis
GATTTCAATCTATTAATATAGTGTATTACATTTATAGATTTTCGAATATTGAACCATCCTTGCATCCCTGGGATGAATCCTACCTGGTCATGGTGTATGATCTTCTTGATGATTTGCTGTATTCTATTTGCCAGGATTTTGTTGAGTATTTTTGCGTCTATATTCATGAGGGAGATTGGCCTGTAGTTCTCCTTTTTGGGATTAAACAGTGATGATGACAGAAAAGAGAAAAGTTAGAATAAAAGCTGAAAATACATGCAAGGATATGTACAGAACAGCTGAGTGGAGTGTACTAATAATTTCCATCCAGTTTTGAGAATAGCAATTAATATGCAGAATTTTCTCCTTGACTAACTCTGTATGTTGATAACTGCTATCTAAATAACTACAGTGAGGACAGCAATGTTTACCGAAAAAAATGCTTGAATACAAAAACCGTGCTTGAATACCTCTCATCTTGGTCTTCTAAATTTACACTGTATATAAATACTTATCAATGAGTATACTTTCATTAATATACATGTTAATGAAAATGGTAAAATTAAACAAGAAATAGAAAATTAAGGTTTCTTGAACACAAGAAAATGAGCTCAAAATTTATAACTGTATCTGTAAATCTGAACAACAGATTTGAAAAAATATAGATAATAGAGCAACCATTGTTTGTTAGTTATTTTTGTTTTGAAAATCTGTAACATGTATGTTACCCTAATTCTGTCCTTTTTTCCACCTCTTTCTTTTTGCTTTTTTTTTCACTCTTCAAAATAAAATGAAATTAGCATTAAAAAAGAAAGAATAGCAGAGGTTGGGGAGATAGCTTGGCAGTCTAAGTGCCTGCTTGGAAAATACAAGAACTTGAGAACAATCCCCAGTACCAAAGGTAGTTCTGGCCCTGGAAGCCTGGATGTTTCTTGCTTGTTGGTGCATGCCTCTAATCCCAGCACTGGGGAGGCTGAAGCAGGAGTCTCAGTATGAGAATATACTGATTAGTGAGACACTGTATCAAAGAAAGAGTAATGAAGGAAGGAAAGAAGGAAGGAAGGAAGGAAGGAAGGAAAGAAGGAAAGAGAAAGAAAGAAAGAAAGAAAGAAAGAAAGAAAGAAAGAAAGAAAGAAAGAAAGAAAGAAAGAAAGAAAGAAAGAAAGAAAGAAAGAAAGGCAAGCAGGCAGGCAGGTAATGATTTAGTACAATTGCATTGAGAAGTAAAAATGGAACACTTAAATGACTGTGAATCAGTGCTTTTCCATCCTGTGAAGTACAATGAGAGTACAAACAAGTGTTCCTATAGCACTTTTAGAAGGTAACTTTCTGACAAATGGCTCTAAATGAAGTGTTCCACAATTGCAACCTGCAAGTGATGTATACCTTGTGGACTGATCGTGGTGTTGCATCCTTGCAATACCAGTGCTTGGAAAGCTAAAAACAGGAGGATCACAAGAGTCCAATCTATACAATGAGTCCCTGGACACCCTGTACTAAATATGCTTGAAAAACAGATGTATGCCTTACAGAAACATATTATATTCTGGAAGAAATCTTGTCCCTAAGAAACTAGACCTCAGAGGCAAGAGGATGCCCTATTCAGAGTGAACCCAAACATTACTGCATATGTACCTCTTGGAGGTCTATGGGTATGTAAGGGAGATAGGAGTAAACTAACTAAAGGAGCAGCAAATCTCCCAATGTACGGTGGGTCCCAGAAGCATGACCAATAACAGGTGGAAGAGATGTCTGGAAGTACCTTAAGCCCAAGCAGCAGAGCACACAGTGGGTGGGGCCTAGCAGAGAGCATCCATGGGTTCATACAAATGCAGACATTTGTGTCTTGTTGTAAATGCAATTCTTTCTACAGGAGTTGATGTTTATGCAGCTGCAATGTGCCTCATCCCAATATTCAGATGAAATGTCTTGGGTCAAGGGGAAAAGGCTCAGAGAATGGAAGTCACTACTGCATAGACATTATAGATGCTGGATAGGATTTAGAGAAACCCCAACCTGGGAAATCCCCAAGAAGTGTGTTCCTATGCATCCATGAACCAGGAGATTTACACCTAGTCAATGAAGACATTTCCTCAGGACAGTGACTTTCAGGTGAACAGGTACTAAACATGCCTGTCACGACACTCTTCTGTGTGCCAGGAATGTCCGTGATGTAGAGTCTTGCATTTTCCAGTTGAGTCTTTTCCCAGCACAACTTCTCCTCGTAAATAGAGTTTATCTCAGTGCTCTAACAAGATGGACATGAGGATACAGGACAGTCACACTGGCCAGATAAACAAATGGCCATAAGCCTGCGTGACCTAGTGCTTCTCCCTTCAGAGCCCCTTCTCTCTATTGGGAGGCATGCTCCCCTATGAATTCCACTACTTTATCTGAGGTTGTTTTCTATTATTTCCCTTGTGAAAGATGTTCGGGTTAGGTGTGTCAAGTTGTGAGAACTTGCTTGTCAATTCATGGATCATCAGCTCTACTGAGCTGGCTTTGTCACTAGAATTGTCAATGTCATATATTTCATTGTCAGAGAGCTCCTGAGCCTCAAATAGAAATTTATTGACAGGGACATACAGAAATATGTTTGATCCTGTGTAAGAGAAACTTTCACGGATGTGTATAGTGTGATTGTACCAACTGCACAAAGTAAGAATTTCTCAGCAGGAATAGACCATCTCAACACCTAAGCAACCATAATGCTGTCACAGAGTACATCCAATCATAGAGAACATACTCAGACAAAAATTAATCAGTAACATGTTTCCATGAATTACTTTTCAGGTTCCATATGATATGTAGCCTCCCTGGGTAACACAGAGGTAAAACTGCAGAAAAAAAAAGCTGTTACAAGTTAAAAGTAATGTAATACTCAAATGAATTCTATAACACCAAGTACTAAAAAATCAGGATGGAAGAATGATTTCCATGAGATTGAATGCATTTCTATCATTCCATGTGTCTTCAGAACCTTAAGTGTGGGTTGGATCTACTTTATATTTGAATACACAAAGGACTGAAGAGCTTAGGAAATCCTTAGGATCCCTGGGTGGCACACAACAAGACCAGGATCTAGGTCATTGGTGTGAAGTAATTTAGAGGTCACAATGTTCCCAGTTACACTAATCTTAACCCAGCTCTACCTAAATACATTTTTGTATATAAAAAAAATTGTAAATACATGTAGGGTATCTCTTTTCTTTTCCTTGACATTGAGAGAAAAATATGCAACATTCAAAGTTAAGAGAAATGGTTAATTTAGCTCAGAGTTTGCAGATCCGTCAGTGCATCGACAGGTGGCTCCAAGGTACTTTGTCTGACTCAGGGGCCATAGTTCTGGAAGGTCAAAGACTGCATACCCAAGTAGAGCCAAAAGGCAAAGGCAGCCTCTTTTATTCTCTTTGACCATTTTCAGGCTTCCAGCCCCAGGGCAGGCATAGTTGTCATGTCAGTAAGCCCAGCAGTTGTGAATGAATGAATCACAAATTCTGCAGCCATCCTCCTTAGCAAAGCCAACCTCCTCAGTGAAAGAAGCTCTGGGGATGCATCCAAACCAATACCATGACAAAGACTGCAGACAGACACTGAGTCCAAGGTACTGAAACTGCTCCAGAATTAGGAATGTAACAGTGAGTGAGCGACGGGTTCACCAGACTCCCAGAGCAACAATCAGGAATCATCAGCTCTCACCCATGCCATATGGAAGGCACTGGATAAGACTTTACTTTCTTGGAAATCTTCCAATTAAGGCAGATTTTTGACATGGAAGTTACCTTCTAACTACGTACATGTGAATTTTGTGCCTGAGAAGCAAAATGACACCCAAATAAGTGATAAAAACTGTGAAGCCAAATATACCCATGGTATTGCCAGGTAAATTAGGATAAATACAGGGACCTTCTACTCTCGGCAACTTTCTAAAGGTTTAGTGGAGTAATTTTCTATAAACCGTACAAATCACAAGCCAGCAGTAAATGAGTTTAAGAGGTCAAGCATTTCCACAGCTTCCTGAGAATCTCCAGGTGAGGCAGCAGGACACACACTAGTATAGAAATCAAAAAACATCAAGTCTGGCTGTATCTATCATTTTGATGAAATCCTCTGATGTGGTGTTTGTTTATTGATTGTAAAAATATAAAATAAAATCAAATAAATAAAATAAAATAAATTCACCTTCATTTTCTCCTCCTTTCTCTTGTCTGTGTAGTCTCAACATGACTGTCAATAGATATAATATGCCCCATGGGCCATTACCGATACTCAGGCAAGTACATTCATGTGTAATTGAAGAACGGCACACAATTTAGGATAATAGATTACACTCCAAACATAGAAAGAATTTGCTCCAAACTTAGGAGGTTCTCATGAAGGGAAGTATACACAAGTCTTGGTGAAGAGAAAAACACCTTTCATGGAAAGGAGATTGATACTATATCTGAAGCTTCTATCAATTGAAGGTGGCACTTAATGAAGCTGGAGTGCTCCCAGGCCTGTCTAACATGCTCAGCAAATTCTGCAGGAGAAAAAGATAGCTTTAGCTGAAAACACTCCATGTGTTGCTTTGGGTGAGCAGGCTCTGAGTAACCACTTAGAATGACCCTACAAGCTTGCACTCACACTGCTTGGCCTGGGTGATATTTTTTCCTTAAGAGCTGTATGGACAACTTGTCCTAAGGAAGAGACATGGGTGGTCAGTGCAACTGAAGTCCTAGCAGACCCATTCCTCAATGGTTAGAGTAATTTTCTCCGAAGGTACTGCATGGCAACTGGATTAATCCCCAGGCCATGTGCACACAGCACACAGAACTCTCTGTGCACATCCAAGTATCTTGTTTTTTATTGTATTGAAGTACAAATATCAATGAGACAATTTTAAGATAACTTCACAAGATGGATTTGATAAAATAATACATTTCAAACAGTTTTCATGTTTTGGTATCATAGAAGGTGCATACATGATATTATACTTAGAGGCATTATTATAGCACATGTCCCTTATCAGTAAATTAAGAGAGTGTAGCTGTTTATGCATCTTATTTTTTATACCTAAATTAAATCAAAGATTCAATAACTAATACTTTGTACCTTGTTATTTTTCTAGTTGTTGTCCATAGTACTAGAAGATGACATAATATCTTGTCCAACCACCATTAGTGCAAATCTTGCCTCTCATAGAATTATGTAGAAGCACGGTGTTACCTATCCCAACTGTACTGTCCATACACACACATCATGATTCTTCCTTTCTATACCCCTTCCTTTGTCTACACCTGTCAAAGATGGGCACTCCAATGTCATTCAATTAATTTAGGTGCCTGAACTAGACAACACAATACAACACAGTCCAGTATGCCACAACAATAGTGAGTTATCTGAAGAAACTGTCAACCACAGGCATTTACAGCTCAACTTATTATTATGGCCCTGTGGTGTATACCTCATTTTTATACTTTTCTGCTGGATGGTTAAGACCTAGAGAGAGCAAGACCTATATACCAATACATGTACTTTTTGTTTCATATGAGGTCCATGAAGTCCCCTTAGAGTTTATCTTGTAGTCCTGTAGAAAAACAAGAGCAAACGAAACCCAGAGCACAAAAATTGGAAGAAATCATAAAGATTAGAGCAGAAATTGATTCAATCGAGGTGAAGAAAACAGTTCAAGGAATCCACAAATCAAAAAGTTGGTTCTTTGAAAGACTAAATAAAGTTGATAAGCCTCTATCCAACTTCGTCAAAAAGAGGTAAGAGAAAAGTCAACTACAACTGCATAGTGAGACCCTGTCTCAAAAAGACAAAAAAATGCATGCAATAAGGAATGAAAAGGGTGAAATCACCACAGACCCAGCAGAAATTCAGAAGATTATCAATAGTTACTTAGAGGACCTTTACGCCCACAGAATAGGAGACACAGAGGAAATGGACAGATTCCTCGAAAGGTGCAAATTACCAAAACTGAATCAAGAAGATATAACAGCTCTCAATAAGCCAATAACAGCCAATGAAATATGAAATGTAATAAAAATCCTACTGACAAAGAAAAGTACAGGTCCTGATGGATTCACAGCTGAATTCTACAAGAAATTTTAGAAGATACAATCCCCAAACTCCACAAACTCTTCAATGAAATTGAAAAGGAAGCAGTCCTCCCAAAATCATTTTTGGAGACAAGTATAATACTGATTGCAAAACCAGGCAAAGACACAACCAAAAAGAACTACAGGCCAATCTCCCTCATGAACATAGATGCAAAATTACTCAACAAAATCCTGGCAAATAGAATACAGCAAATCATCAAGAAGATCATACACCATGACCAGGTAGGATTCATCCCAGGGATGCAAGGATGGTTAAATATTTGAAAATCTATAACTATATTAATAGGCTGAAATCTAAAAACCACATGATCATCTCAATTGATATGGAGAACGCTTTTGACAAAGTCCAACACTCATTCATGTTCAAGGTTCTACAGAAAATTGTAATAGATGTAATCTACCTTAACTTGATAAAAGTCATCTATGACAACCCAAAAGGTTATATAATCCTAAATGGGGAAAAACTGAAATCTTTTACTCTTAGATCAGGTCCAAGTTTCACTCAGACATGTTTGCTGCCTTTGGCAAAAGCAAGGTGGTTCTGCACATTGAACAACCTGGGCAGGAGTGGCCTGAACACTTTTCTTGATGCATACCACTCCCTTAAGCACTCCACGTACAGCTCTCTCCTCCACGACAATTGTGATGTGCTCCCCAGTACATTGAAGGTGATGCGAAAATGAGCCCAATCCCTGTGCTGACTAGAGAATTACTCCTGCTATAGATCTGACCCTTGGTGCCACTAAGGGCTCTTTTCCTCTGGCCTCAGGCAGCCCAGATTGGAGCATTATGCTCTCTGTGTCCCTAGTGCCAATGCCAACTCACTCATTCCAAGATAGGACCCACTGATGATGTAAAGTGAAAATATCTCCACCTGAACATGTGTGGTAACAGCAAGTTCCCAATTCCTCCTGTGTATATTCAAGAGACCGGAAGCTTTCTGGCAAGAGAAATGCACCAAGAACAGATTGCTCTTTCCACTGGAGGCAGCTAAATAGTACAAGTATTATTATAAGCTGAGCTGAGATCAGACACTGAACAAAGAGCCAGCACTCATAGGATGCTTGACTGGCATGAACTCTTCACAGAAGTAGTTCAACTTTCCACATTCCTAGCAGGAAAATGCACATACTTTTGGGACCACTTGTCATGCAAACCAGTTGATCCCCTCCTGAAGAAGGTCCCACGAGGAAGAATAGTGTACTGACACTGGGTGCTCCATTGCTGTTATTTCTAAGCCATTAGATTGCTTTATCACTGTGCTCACTACAAGGCAGTATTTCTACTAGATGTGTGTAAGGACATCATCAGGACATAACTCTCCTCCTACTATGAAACAGTACAGCAGAGCTCTGAGTTGAACAAACTCTTACAAGGAGGAATCCAGCCTGCTAATTTCATACTTGAAAAGTTCCCATGATTTGGGGGCTACTCTTGAAGAAGTCCTGTTTAACCTCTTCTCAAACACTTCCCATAGGAAAAGACAGCAAATGGGCACTGTGACCTCTATGGTCATTGGCTCCTAGAGGACAAAAGCAGTGTACTGATCTTCCAGGGTGTCCATCATGTAAGCTCACACCTGTGCTCTTGGTAATATTATTACAGGGCTCTTAAAAACCTTAGAAACAATGTGTCTCAGAGTCACAGGAAGTTTCACAGGAGAGACTCTAGATAACCTTGTACAAGTAGTCTAGTCCTGACCTTGTCATATGCTACACAGGGATGCTGAGAACTTTCATCACCTCAGGTTCTTCAGCTATGAAATGGATTTGACACTGGCTCCAATCAATGTGGTGACCAGCAGGGTGTCAAAGCTAAATATAAAAGAGAAAACCTTAAATCCTTTTCTTTATGATTTTGGCATGTTTCATGTAATCTGAAATTAGTAAATTTTTTGAATTTCCTGAAAATGATGTAATTTCATTGTTTGTATGTCTGAAGAATTGTGAGTTCTTTAGATTGTAAATTTGTATTTGCCCTGCAGTCCTTTTCTGTATGCATGACTATTGATGTAATTATACAGTTTATCCCCTTGTGAATTACAGTATTATTCATCATTGGCAACTCTTGGAAAAAAGTTTGATCAACTGTTTGTCTTATGTACACTTTGGGCTCTGGTGGGGTTTATTTGGATGAGATTCCTGCTTTTTTGCTATATCTCAAATATAAATATTTTGAGGAAATGGACATAGCAAAGACTGTGTTATTCATTGTACAGGTTGCCCCTTCAAATTCTTGATGCTAGACTTTCTGTGTTGAACATTTCTATTGGATGACATATGATTGGCTACACACACTTGGTGATTTGGTTACATGGGCTTAACGATTGAGCACAGAAACTCAGAGTGTAGAGCGAATGTTGTGCACTGGACCTGCTTCCGGAGCTGTGGTCCCCATTCCTGAGTTTGGATATTATCATGTTTGCTATTGGGATCTAAATCAGAATGTATTTGCCTGAGCCTATTGCTTCCAGTGCTTTCCCCTGGTCATTTTTCCCCAATGACAACGTTTCTGCTCTCATTTCTAATTCTTTGATTCAGTTTGACTTTTCCTTAGTGCAGACTTAGGGAAAGAAGCCAGGTTTCATTCCATTGCAAGTGGACATACAAATTGAAGAGCATCATTTCTTTAATATGCAGTCATTGTACCAGAATACAAACTGGAGCTTTTGTAGGGAATCAAAAGTGTGGAAGGAAAATGGTGGATTAGTGACCATTAGCAATATTTAGCTGCAATCCTCATAGTGGAAAATAAGAACTGGAAGAAGAAAGTTAGATAGATTTCAAGGAGTTAAAAAGCGTCAGAAAAAGAATTAGAATTTCCAATAGTATAAACAATCAACCTCAGTGCATAAATAAAGTATGAAACAAGTTGGACTCTGTTTGACCAATGGCATGCAACCCTCAGGAATAGGAAATTAGCTCCCCAGAAGTGAGGGAAATACCTTAGCTGCCCAGCACTTGGAGATGCAGGTAGCTATTGTACCAGAGCCACAAACCAGTAAAAACTGCAGGAGAGTGTTGCACTTTGGTTCATGGGAGTTACTTCGCCAATAGGGATAACAGTTGGTGAGGGATCCCAGCATGGGCATTGCTATGGCTTGTGTCTCCTTGTCTGCCATGAAGTCATGCATTCATGAGCTGGACTTCCAAGTTTGTCAGTGATTCTTGATCCATTTCTGCAATTGCAGCTGTCAGCTCTAAACTTAGGGCCTGGGGTGGGTAATATTTATTACAGTGTCAGGAGGGCTGCCAGGTTAAGATGCTGCCAGACCTGCTGCTTCTCACGTTGCTTTTGCTCTTGACCTCCACTTTGGATGATTTATTTCTGTGATGGTCCACTCTGCCTTGGAGCCAGCTGAGTATTGCCTGAAAACTCCAGTAGACACGAGTGAAATAACCCTTTCCTTCTTTCATTTTAGGTGTAGGGTATTTGTCCCAGCTTCCACAGAGAAGTAACTAGGACAGAAATCACCTTAGAACACTAGAGAATTTAATCTGGCCCTATCTGAAGAAAAGGTTCTTTATTTAAAACAAATTTTCAGACAAGTACAAAGAATTTCACTTTTTAGAATTCCCACTCTCAGTTCCTTGATGGATTGGGTTAGAGCCAGTGTTTGGAGATATATGCCTGAATTGGCACTTAGAACTGGCTGGGTCTTAAAGAGCCTTCTGTAGTCAAGTACCTGTTAAAAATACAGAATCCACCGTTTTCTGTGTATAAACTCATTGTCTGCTTTTCATTTTGTCTTTCTTCATCATTTCATTTAAAATTTGCTTCTCTTTTTCTACTTTATATTACTTCATTTTGTTTCCTGTCCAGCTCTTTTCTTTCTTCCTTCATGTTTATTTGAATTTGCTTAGATTCCACACAGTGTTGGAGAAAAGGTATGTCAGAGAGGAGCCCCATTTGGTCATTATTGCACCCATCGTTGCTCGTGTGCTGTATGGAGGACCCTGGTGTTGTTGTACAAATAAGAGTACACTCACAGCTCAGGCCCCAAACTACCCCTTCTAGGAGTGGCATCCATATGTAGCACTGTGGGAGATATCCTCGGGAATTTTCATGTCATGTTGTGGTGGTACTACAGAGAGCCACTGAGGGTGAATGTGAAGCCAAGATAGCTGGGAACTCAGGGAAAAGGCAGTTGAATTGGAGGGAGTTCTTTTCATTGGAGTTGCAAGGTCACCAGGGACAAATGTTCAGATGAGCAAATCTGTTACTTATTACAAAGCCTGAAAATGGAATAATGCTGTGAGCCGTTCTTTGTCAGAGAGGATATAGCTGAGGAATCATGCATTAGGAGAGGTCTAAGTGGTGGTATATTATGGGGCACGAGGACCACTGATCAGTGTGCATGAGTTGAATGGATCTGCTGAGAGACTTTCATGGCTTTCAGGTGCAATAAATACAGCAGGACCCACCCTAGTCTCTCCAGACCCTTGTGAGTGTCCCCTTTCCATGATTCCTCTTTGCTCCAGAGGACTAGCCTCCCTGGGCACAACTGGTCCAGGTGTCTCATTGCTCTTATGAGAAGGCAAGCAAGGTTCCTACCTGGGGTTGGGGCAGGTGTACAAGAAGTCAGTTGAGAGACTGACCAGGAGGTTGTACATCCAGAGACCCTTCTGAGAGTTTATGGGAGTCCCCTCTTATATGTCAGCAGTGAGCGAGACATGATCTGAACTTTGCACATGATATTTTGGTAATGTTTTCAGACTGTATACGCTCTGTTTCAAGTGTCATGGACTGTATCTGTGCTCCACTGGCCTTGTAACTAGAAGGCCTAGGTTGAAGGACACATTTAGAAAGAGACTGGGTGAGTGCCAAAGCGCTCCTCTTGGCGAACACAAGATTGGTGAAATATGTGTTTCAAAGTAAGAGTCTGGCAATGAGATGATGTGGGCTCTTAACACAAATTGCAGAATATTTTAATTATGGTCCTCCATAAGCATTAACTAACATAGTGCACTACATGAAATGTGTTGGAGGAAGAAGGTACAGAAAATAATTCTGTCTTAATTTCAAATGTTTTCTATGCACCAACCAAATGTTTCTATGTGCTTTCTATGTGTTTCCCTGGAAACACAAACACACATGGTATCTGGCCCACATTGTACATGTCTCCAGTTCACACTCAGAACAAAACGAGGACAATTCAGTATGTATGTGAGTTTCACAGTGGATGCTTTTTCTAGAAGGAATAATGCCAATGCTTACACAGCATCTCATTCAGCTAGGTACAAGACACTGAGTTCACATACAAAGATGTCATAGTTTTCATCCTGTGATATGATATATTAAGTGAGAGTTTTGTCCTCAGGACTCAAGCTTGTGCCCATATGTATGTGCATATTCTGACCTACCAAAGCTTTCCAGAATGACATGCTCTGCCCCTTGTCTTCCTGTCACTTTACTCACTCTGAAATGTCTCCAATACAATCATATATGTGGCAATAAAATAAACTTTGTACAATTAAAATGACAGGCTATGTTATATACCTGAGAAGTAAAATGATACTCAATTAGACAGTAAATTGCTTAGTGTATTCCTTGTCTTACAAGATAAGTTAGGAGAATTAAAAGGGTCCCTGGATATGTCTCAGTAGAATAAGTGCTTCCCTGGCAAGTGGAAGAGCCTGAGTTCAATGCTCAGCTGAGACACCCACACAAAAAAATTCAAATTTTGGGAAGTCCTTGTCACTTTTCTAAGTGTTTAGTGGAATAAGTTACTACAAAATGTACCCTTACCATATAGGTTATCATAACTTTTTGAGGTGGGTACAACAAAGAGCTCCCTCAGAACCTGCAGATGAGGCAGCACCATGCAAAACACAGTGGAGAATTCAAGGATCATGTGTGGCTGAAACCATCCCAACCATGAAAGCCTTTGAGGAGTTGGAAAGTGCTTCTCAAATAATCACAGAATAAATTGAGTTCCCCTTCCTTCTCCAGTCTGGAGGCTCGGATCTCTACACATGAATAAGAATATCATCACTATGCTCAATGGCCTTCTACTGATATTCTGACTTAGGCAGTCAAAGCCATATAGAAATAACTCAATTTTGGAAACTACCCATGTGTATAAAGACACAAATATTATCCGCCTAACTAGGAAATGATTGTGAAGGGAAGTAAAGATGAATGTCAATGAGTGGAGAACAAGACCCTCTCATGGGAATGACTCTGGAACCATGTCTGTAGGATCTGTTTTGCTCCACCGTGGCACTTGAAAACCTGGATAATTTCCAGGTCCATGTCACATGAGCACCAAGTCTTCCCAGTGCAGAAGAGAACTTTATCTTAAGAAATCAAGCCTGTTGCATTTTGTGAGCATCTGCTTTGTAATGAATGACTTACATTAGCTCCGCAATTCCTCACTCCCACAGCTAATCCAGGCTTGTTTTTCAGCCATAGGAGCCAAGAAACCTGCAGACCACTAGTGTTAATAAGAAGCAGTGGGGAGTGCTGTGCCATTAAAAAGCTAACAGACCCCTATTCATGTTTGTTTAATTTTACAAGTGCAACCTGGTATTTCTGACTTGAATATCCTGTCTTGGAGCTGAAGGATGTTGTCTGTAGCCTTTCCTTTGTGCCTCCCACAACCACACATCTCCCAAGTACACATGTCAGTAATGTGACATTTGCGATATCCTCTCCACTGTGAATGTCTGGTGGTGCTGGAATTACCCAAATTCCTGTGCTGACCGAGAACTCCTCCACCTGTAACTCTGTTCTTAGTCCCACCCATTCCTCTCTTGGCTTCAGCCAGCCCAGAGCAGAACATTATGTTGTGCCCCTGCTGCCACCTGCTCACCCCAATACAGGACCCAGAGAAGATGGTAACGTGAACGTGTCTCCACCTGAGTATATCTGGTAGAGTTAATTTCCAAAGTTCTTCCTTTGGATGTCCAAACACACTTAAGTTTCCTCCACAAGAAAAGAATTATGAGCATGTGTTTCTCAGCATGTGAGACAGCTAAAGAAACCAAGGCTTAAAAGATCAGGTGAGATCAGGTACCCCAGAAGCAATCAACACTGATAGGTGCCTTCTGTAGGGTTCTCTTGCAATTCCAAGTTGTGGTAAAGGCAATGTGGATGTTGCCCTAGAAATCCTGCACAACATGAAGTGGCAGGCTTGGAGCAAACACACGGCATGGTGCATCTTGTTTGGCAGTGAATCCAGGAGAAAAATTTTCCCTCACAGAGTCTAGGGGAGAGATCAGTGCAGAGGGATGGGCCTGGAGCTTGACTTGGAGGCCTCCAGTGACTAACCTCCACAGTTCAGTGTGTGGTTCTCTGTAGTGTTGGATAACAACAGTGCACTGGGACACCCAGATCTGGATCAAGTTTACCATATGTCCAGGACTCCAAGAGATGACAGAAACCATGCAAGGTAAGAGACTCCCTCCTAGACCACAAATTAAAACCACAGTAATGACTACAAGTTTCCAACACAGAGTATAGTCATGTGCAGCTGTAGGAGAGGATGCCTTGGATACATAAAGAGAAACTTCAGCCTGCCTCTTTCTTGTTCGGTAGGCATTTGGGACAATGGGGACATTGAATACAAATACCAATTCATTGTAGAACACTAATAGTATGGCTCCAGCTTCTGAAAAGATTGGTACGTTGGATTTCTTAAAGGCAAATAAGTAAGTGAAATTAATAGCTGAACACATGGTGTTTCCAGGGAAGAGTGGCCTTCAGTAACATGTGTGCCCTCTGTTCTATTCCTCTGAGCTTTTTCTTCAGCTCTGTTTCACAATCATAAAGTGAGTGGTTTTGGGCCTTCAAGAGCTACCCCATGCTGTTCTTGCCTCGGTGCCTCCTATCATACACTGAAAACATGGAGCAGTTCACCCTGTGCTCCCTGAAGTTGCGTTTGTTAAAGCAGCAACATGAGAAGTCACTGCAGAAACTGTTTGAGCTCCTGGAATTAACCGTGGAAATGAGTGAAGAAATAGCAGACACATAGAAGCAACTCAGTGGAAACAACAAAACGTGAGGAAGCCCTGGCGGATACTGAGGGTTGTGGATATGGTACCTGAGTGTGGGTCTTTGCCGGAAAGCTGAGAGCTGCACAGAGGGCATATGACAGCATCAGTCAGAGAAAATGTTTGTAGCTCATCCCTTCCTCTCAGCAGCGATGCCAGTGACCTAAGGGTAACACCGCAAAACAGGAAGAGAAAGATCAATGATAAGGTTTCAGAACTGTGTTCAAAACCATCAGTAATTTGTTTTATTTTATCTTTTAAACCGTCATTATTTTAAAGAATGTAAGTCATGTATTCAAATTAGAATAGCAAGTTCATGTAGAATGCTACAGACTAGGTACCCATATGTTTTAATCAAATAAGAATATGCAGTGTGCCTCCATTCCTTGGCAAATATATTCGTCCAAATTTGTGCATAAGCACAAGAGAAAAAGATATATTTATGAATATATAGAATATTTTAGATAACTGTTCTGCTGATTTCTGCTGGTCTTCTGAAAGGAACAGTAAATATTCAATTTATTTTCTTTTTATCCTCACTTTTTCTCTTTATTTCTGATAAATTTCTGGTTGGTGTTACTCATTTTGTGCTTTAACCCATTTTGCTTTTATATCTCATAATCTAAAAAACTAATTTGAAAACAACATCATGCATTGCAGGACCCATTGTTTAATTTCATTACTTTTTTAAGTTAGGGTTAGGGTGATTAATTTGGCATGGAATAGCCAGGATTCCCAGGCACACGCCTGTGTTTGTCTTCCTTAAGAATGAAAACATGGGGAGAGATTGCTACCCTGCTCAGGAGTCCGTGCACAGGAGTCAAGTTGTAGGTGAGTCTGCCTGGACTCTTCCCGCAGCCCCAAAGCATCTCCATCCCACCTTCCCACATTGGCAGCCCTCTGCCTCAGGGCCTCAAGGATGCCACAGCTTGCCACCTCCAGGTAGGTAACCCTTAAGTAGCCCACAAAGGATGGCTATGCCAGAGGGATGAACTCGATTTGGTTTTCTGGACACACCCCAAATTCCTGCTGCAGATGGGTGACAAATGAGTGGAAACCCAGGAGCACGGCCAACACTGCACCAGGGACTTTGCTCTGGCAGCCCGACTGGCCTGTCTGCATGCCTCCTCTAGCTAAAGCTCCTCCCCCACACCGTTGTTGTTCGACACAGCCACCCACTTTCCAGGCTCCCCACATGGGGTCAGCCAAGGGGGGTGCTTAAGTAGGCAATGACTGGCCCAGACTCCAGGGCATGCTCCAGCCCCACCACCGCTCCCTCTCTGGTCCTCCTTAAAGGTGAAAACGTAGGCAGGGACCTCTACACAGCTGGGGCGACCACGGAAATGTGCCACGTTGACTGTGGGTATCTCTGCATGGACTCTAACCACAGGGTTGAGGGCTTTCCATTCTGCCCGCTCACCTTGGGGTCCCCCAGTCTCCGGGCCTCAGGGACACCAATGGTTCACCGCCTGAGCATAGGTCCCCCTTAAGAACTGCTGACAGGATGGTGGTGCCAGAGGATCAAACTTGAATCCGTTTTGGGCAATGCTGTTAGGGCCATGCTGCAAACCCAGAACCAGACTGAACCTCTCAGAGCCCAGCCACCACTGACATCCATCCCACTCACCCACCTTGGCGACCCCTGTTCTCAGGGCCTCACGGATGCCTATGGCTTGCCACCTCCGTGTAAGTCCCTGTTATGTAGCCCCAACAGGATGACGCTGCCAGAGGTCTACACTCGATTTGGTTTTCTGGAAACACGTCCAGTGCCCCACTGCAAACCCATGACCCACACGTTGAACTCCAGGAGACTGGGTAAGACTGCACCCCGGCAGCCACACCGGTCCCTCTGCACACCTCCTATCATGAAATCGCACCCCCCCTGCACCGTGGCTGTGCAACACAGCCACCCACTTTCAAGGCTCCCCCACATAGGCTAAGCCATGGGGGTCCTTAAATTAGCATGGACTGACCTGGACTCCGGGGCATGCTCCCGCCCCACCACTGTTCACTCGCTGGTCTTTCTTAAGAGTGAAAATGTTGACAGGGAACTCTACCCCGCTTGGGCATCCACGGACACGCGCCATGGTGTGTAGGTGACTCCGCCTGCACTCTAACTGCAGGTCTATTGGCCTTCCATCCTACCCACCAACCTTGCGGTCCCCCAGTCTCTGGGCCTCATGGACACCCATGGCTAGCCACCTGAGCATCAGTCCCCTTTAATAACCACTGACAAGATGGTGACACCTAAGGGCCAAACTTGATTCAGTTTAGGGAAACTCTGGTAGGGACATGCTGCAAACCTGGGACCCCAGCAAACCTCCCGGAACCTGGCCACCACTGCACCCTGGACACTAGGTCTGCCTCCTATGTGGACTGGTAGCACCCATGCTCTCCCAACTGTGCCATCGCCACATGGCCAGTGTGCTACATATTGAACCACTTTCCAGGCTCCCTGACAGGGGCTCAGCCCAGGGAGTTTCTTAGAGTGGCACGGACTGGCCTGTGCTCCCCAGCCTGGACTCTACCCGCTGGGCCGAAGAGCCAACATCCCCCTTCCACCTTGTCACGCCCCAGTCTCTGAGTATCAGGGATGCCCACGGCTGGAAGCTTACCCATCGTTCCACCTTAAGTAGGACTGACAGGAAGGTGGTGCCAGAGTACCAAACTGGATTCCTTTTCCTGACAAGCTTTAGGCCCTGCTGAAAACTTGAGACCTGCACGTGAACCTCCCATTGACCAGCCACCCAAATAGCATGCCTGCATGCTTACTTTTGCGACACTGTGTCCGACAGAATGCCACTGTGTGACTAAGCCACCCACTTTCCACGTTCCCACACCTGGACTCAGTGGAGCAGGCTGCTTAATGTGGCATGGATTGGCCCAGAATTCCGCATGTGCTCCCACCATGCCACATCTCCCACGCTGGTCCTCCTTAAAAGTCAGCACTTGGGCATGGACTGCAGACCCGTGACTCCTCATGGCTTCCGCAAACACGTGACACAGTGACTGTGGGTGAGTACATGTGGACTGCAGCTGCAGGACCCAGGGAACTGCATCCCACCTGCCCATCTTGGTGCCCCCCTGCCTCAGGGCATCAGGGATGCCCATGGCTTGCCACCTGTGCATAGGTCCCCATTATGTAGCCCAGACAGGATGATGCTGCCAAAGGGCGACACTCGATTTAGATTTCTGGAAGCAGGTCCAGTGCTCTGCTGCAAAGGCATGACCCATGCATGGAACTCCAGGAGAGCAGGTAACATTGCTCCCCGGACTGTACCTCGGCAGCCCGACCGACCAATCTGCACACCTCCTCTCACGAAACTGCTTCCCCCTCATCACAGCTGTGTGATACAGCCACCCACTTTCCAGGATCCCCCTCCTGGGCTCAGAAAGGGGTGTGGTTAAGTTGACATGGACTGGCCTGGACTCCTGGGCACATTCCTGCCCTACTACTGCTCACTCGCTGGTCCTTCTTAAGAGTGAAAACGTGGGCAGGGACCTCTACCCTGCAGAGACATCCACAAACACACAATGGTGACCATGGGTGACTCCGCATGGACTCTAACCACAGGGCCGTGGCCTTGCATGCTGCCCAACCACCTTGGCGCCCCCCAGTCTCTGGGCCTATGGGACACCCAAGGCTAGCCGCCTGAGCATAAGTCCCCTTTAAGAACCACTGACAGGGTGGTGGCACCAGAGGGCCAAACTTGAACCATTTTCAGGCAATGCTATTAGGGCTGTGCTGCCAACCCAGAACCTGGAACCCAAGTGAACTTCCCAGAGCCTGGCCATCCCTGCAGCCCAGACACTGAGCCAGCCTCCTCCCCCTCCTGCCTGTACCCAGCCTTGTGACAGCTGCATGGCCAGATGGAGGCTGTGCCACACATCCACAAATTTTCATGGATCCCCCAAATGGGCTCTGTGCATGGGGGTTCTTAAGGTTGCATGGACTGGCTCATCCTCCCTGGCGTGCTCTTGACATTCCACAGTTCAGTGCTGGTCCTCCTTAAGAGTGAAAACTTGGGGAGGGACTGCTACCCTGCTGGGGAGTCCGCGGAAACACTTCAAGGTGACTGTGGGTTAGTCCACATGGACTCTGCCCACAACCCCGATGAACCTCCATCCCTCCCGCCCACCTTGGTGGCCCCCTGTCTCAGGACCTGAGCAATGCGGAAGGCTTGCCACCTCTGTGCATGTAACCCTTAAGTAGCCCTGGAAGGATGGTGGTGCCAGAGGGCTAAACTGAATATGATTTTCTGAACACATGCTCAAGGTCCTGCTACAGAGTGGTGACCCAGGAGCAGAAACACAGGAACTTGGCGAACACCGCACTCAGGCCTCTGCCCAGGCAGCCTGGCCAGCCCCATCGAAAGTCTCCTCTCTCGAAAGCGCTTCCCATGCAAAACATGTGAGCGACACAGCCATCCACTTTCCACACTTCCCCACATGAGCTCAGCCAAGGGGGTTGCTTAAATTGGCATGGACTGCCCAGAACACCTGGACATGCTCCTGGCCCACCACCGCTCATTCGCTGGTACTTCCTAAAAGTGAAAACATGGGCCAGGACCTCTACAACCTTGGTGCATCTGTGAACTTGCACCAAGGTGACTGTGGGTTAGTCTGCATGGACTCTACCTGCAATCCCAAAGGCCCTCCATCCCACCCGCCCTCCTTCATAACTCCCTGCCGCAGAGCCTCAGGGACATGCCCAGCTTACCACCTGCCAGTAGCTAACCTTTAAGTATCCCTGGAAAGATGACTGTGCCAGAGGGCTAAACTCTATTTGGTTTTCTGGACATACCCCAAATGCCTTGCTGCAGTCAGGTGACCCATGAGCGGAAACCCAGGAGCCTGGTCAACACTCTACCACTGGCTCTGCCCTGGCAGCCTGACTGGCCCCTCTGCACAGCTCCTCTCACGAAAGTGCCTCCCGGACACGCTGGCTGTGCGACACAGCCAACCACTTTCCAGGCTCCCCCCCACTGGCTCAGCCAAAGGGGGTGGTTAAGTAGCAAGAATTGGCCCAGACTCCTGGGCATGCTGCAGCCCCACCACCACTCGTTCTCTGGTTCTCCTTAAGGATGAAAACGTGGGCAGGGACCTCTACCCTGCAGGTGCAACTGCAAACATGCACCACGATGACCGTGGGTGAGTCTGCATGGACTCTATGAGCAGGGTCGAGGGCCTTTCATCCCTCCCTCCCACCTTGCTGCCTTCCAGACTCCGCGCCTCAGGGATGTCCAAGGCTGGATGAGTGCACATCATTGCATCTTAAGTAGGACTGACAGGAAGTTGGGTGGAAAGGACCAAACTGAATTTGGTTTCAGGAAATGTGCTCAGGGCCCTGCTGCAACGCAGGGACCCACAGGGCAACCTTCCAGCTCCTGGCCACCCAAAAAGCATGCCTGCACGTGTACTCTCATGGCTATGTCTCCGTCAAAGTGCCACTGTGAGACTTAGCCCCCACACTGTGGCGTCCAGGTATGACCACAGAGGTAGTTCTGAATTGTGCAGAGACACTCACTCTCCACAGAAACTCAGGACTAGGAATATGTTCATACTTCTCCTCTCATAGGAAGGGCAGACATAAGAACTAGGCCCTCTCTGATTACTAAGTCCAGAGCATGACATCAGTGGTGGTCACACTCATACCTTTACTTGGCTCACAGAGCTGCGAAAAGTGGTTTGCTTCAGCTACTCTTTCTTCGTCAGACCTCACCTAACTGGCCACCTAAGCCAAGACACCATTCTTCCTTGCCAGTAGTAGTGTATTCTTTTTAGTAAATGTCCCTGGCAGTGTGGATTTCTAACGCACAAAGTAGAAGTGGATTGTCCTGGAAGACGTGTCCCATGTACAGGGCTAGTAGCAAGCAGGGATATATTAACTGGGGACTTCTGCAAGTCCCTTCTGCAAGTCTCAACCTGACCTAAATGAGGTTCGGGGTCTCTCTGCTGCTCTCACCTGAAGCAAGGGCCTCAGAATTAGGCTCTGAGGTCAAGGAGTGCCCTGAGGCAAAGGAGGTGCTCACTTGAGAGTTTTAAAAGTCAAGTGCACTGCAGAGGATAGAGAAAGGTAGCAGGCATATGAGGGCCTTCTACCTGCTTCTTTTCTCCCTCTCAGCCCCTGAACTTAACCCAACCAATCTCCTGCCCTGTCTTTGTAGTCCACCTGAAGTGCAGACCTCAGAAAAAGGCTCCAACACCTAGGGTCCCATGTGACAAACACGGGAAAGGGCCTCATCTCTGAAAATCTGTGCCTCTGTGGTTCAAGGACCACAGCACAGGAAAATGTAGATTAGGTGGATTATCTCTACTTGAGGAAGGGCTTGAGCAGTGTTCCCAGAGCTTCAACTTCACTGTCCTAATCCCAATCCACAAATGGGATTACATTGGAAGCACAGTCCAGAGAAAGACTCTGAGTCTACTCTTCTTGAGCCCTGGGATCAAAGGCCTATGTTTCTGAGAAATTTCAACCAGAGCTGGGCTAATGAGAAAGCAGGTGTGAGTTACTTTAGGAACCCTATCTTGTAGGTTCAGCTTCCTCCCTCAGCTCTGCCTTGACTTCCTAGACCACAGGTAAATTAATTGTCCCTGGTGAATCTTAGTCCTCAGGAAAAGGCTTTTATACTCAATTCCCACTGAAGAGAAAGGGGCTGCTCTCCTAAGAATCTTGCATACAAAAATGAACTTTGACAAATGTTCCAAAACATTGAGAAATTTCACTGCAGCAGGGATTCCTCAGGCCCTCACACAGTAAATCACTTTGACCTGGTTGATCCCAGGCTCTCTGTATCACTCCCACCTGGAGATATGTACCCAAAAATAGAATTGCATATTCTCTCAGGTAACAAGTAGGTCAAAGAGAATCTCACAAAGACTTCTGTACTTCATGTGCAGCACAGAGCAGGTGACTGAGAATCTTGTAGAATGTCTAGAGAAATGACCCTCGCTCTGGGATGAGGATTTCAGTCCTTGCTTAGCCCTTTCATTGAGCTGAGTGCAGTCTTTCCATTCCTCCTTCTTCCTTGAATGCCAGGCCTCAGAGAAAGGCTCTAATTTTGCACTAGGGATTCTTCTGAGGCTATATCTGGGCTCTCATCCTAGTAGTTTTGCATTAGTGCCAGGCTGACATCACATGTAAATCTGAATTGCTCCAAGTCCCTCTAACTGGAATAAGGCTTCTTCAATTTTCCCAGGACCGCTCACCCTGAGCCTTAAATAGCTCATCCAAGCTCTCTTCCATCTCTGAACCTGAATTTGGCACCTCATACCCAGATCTCCTGTTGCTCTGATGCACAGCAGAGGCAGGGAGTGGATGTTTTATCTGGCAGTGTACCCAGTGTCTCTCATGTCTGACAGCAGGAGTAAAAAGAAGTTCTTCAAGGATAGTCCCTGTTCAGTAGGCCTAATGGCGTGGTTCCAGGCAGAGATGGTACTCCAGTACTCTCTGGACCTGAACCTGTTCCCAGTGTCGAGGAAATCATCTCCCTGTGTCCATTCAATCTAAAGTTCTTTCTAACAAATAGTCTATAATGATCCAGAGCTGATGAAATGGGAAGATTTCAATGGTTTCGGGACCCTTTCTCTGGTATGACACATCTCGCCAACCCTATATTCCATCTCCAATGTGCTAGCTGATTCTGCCTACTCTGTTTCTTTCCTCCAAATCCAAAACCTCCTAACAGACCCTACTGTTGATCCAACTCGATGAAACCCCACGAGTGTACTCCACATCCAGCAATGTGTCTTGGGTCTTACAGCAGAGAAGCCTCCTCAGTTGCCCTAACCTCCATAGGGCAAGAGCCCCAATGCTTGTGTTCCATGGACCGCCTATGTTTCCCTTGTACTGAGAGCATAACTCCCCAGAGTGGCAACGTGGTCCCACCTGAAAAATCACAACTCATAGTGCAGAAATGACAAAACAGGAATATAAGTATTGTATAGTGTAACTCTGTCTGTGGTGGAGTTTGTAGAACTCCCCTTCATCTCTGACCTACACCCTTGAAAAAGCTGGAAACCTGTCTGAACAAGTGCCATTTCTGCATGCTGTAGACAGAGATCTGAAGGTGATTAGTTTTCCCAGACCACTTGTGGGCCTGTTCTTCAAAGAACCTTGTCCGCAAACAGCTGAGGTGGCTCAAGCTTTGAGGGCAATTTTAGTTCCTTGGCTGGGAATTTTTCTGTTTCTTTACCTGTTTGGATATTTAATGAGCTTGTTGCTTAAAGGTGATTAGTATGCATGAGGATTTCACCTATAATGGACAATATATATCATGGAGATATTTCATTACATCGAGCCTGAATCTTATAACAGAGAACATCTTACCATTAATGATGTACTCCTCGAACCTACCATCAACTATGGAAAATAGATGGCAAATCTCATTCCAGTTTTTCTGTCCACCTATGTACATCACTGACACTGGAAAAATATAAAAGACATCAATAGATTTGCAATATTACATTTTTCAATATACATCTGTACATAATGAAAATTTAAAATAATATCATTTCTGAAAGGCATAAATGATCACATATTCAACTCTATTAAGTACTCTTTTCATAGGATTATGCTCCTGAATTAGCTTCTCATAATACATAACTAATTGTGGAATATATCCTATAATTTTAGTTCTATTATTTGGATAATTTTTAATATACAGATTTGTTCCTCCCTCTGTCATTTACCTAGCAATTAGTTTAGCTGTTCAAAACAGCAAGCCATTATACTTTTCTATTTTCTGTACTGTGAATTTTGGTAAGAAGCACACAATGGTCTCATTTAATATATACCTCCATGCTTGTTGTGCAGGGTCTCAGAGTAGTACAGGTTCGTCCTATATGACAATCTTTGCCATCCCCACATTCAATGATTTCTCCTAGAAATTCTGGGTCCTTCAATGGAGAACGGTTCTAGAATTCAATACCTGTGTGCTTACTTCGACTTGGGGGTGATCAGCTATCAGCTCCCTCTGCTGACTGCACAAAGAATATACTGTGTATATTCACATGTTTATATAAATCTGTCTACATACATATATGTAAAATAATGGGTCAGTACTAAGTTGAATGCATGACTTTAGTCTGATGTATTCAACTATAAATATTTCCACAGGGGTCAATTTTAATCATTTTTTATTTTATTGAAGTACAGATATCAATGACACAGTTTTGAGACATGTTAGCAAGGCGGATTCGATAAATTAATATATGGCAACCCATTTTTATAATGTTTTGTTATCGTACAAGGTGCATACATATTATACTTACAGACATTATTATAGCAGATGTCTCTTATCAGTAATTGAGTGTAGCTGTTTACGTACCTTATCTTTTATACCTGAATTATATCAAAGAATAAATAACTAATACTCTCTAACTTGTTATTTCCTAGTGGTTGTCAATAGTATTAGAAGCTGACGTAATATCCTGTCCAACCTCCACTAGTCCAAATCTTGCCTCTCTTAGAATTATGTAGAAGCACAGCGTATCTATCCTAACTGTACTGTCTATACACACACATCATGATTCTTCCTTTCTATACCCCTTCCTTTGTCTAGACCTGTCAAACATGGGCACTCCATTGCCATTCAACCAATTTAGGTGCCTGAACTTGACGACACAATCCAACACAGTCCAGCACTCCACAACAATAGTTTACAGCTCAACTTATAACTATGGCCTCATGCTATAAACCTCATTTTTATACTTTTCAGCAGGATAGTTAAGACCTAAATAGAGCAAGACCTATATAACAAAACATGTAGTTGTCTATTCTGATGAGGTCAGGGAACTCCCCTCAGGGTTTATCTTGTAGTTCTGTACTTTATTCTGTAGATCCTTTGTCTGTGTCATCCACGTGGACGAGTCATGGCCAATGCTTAAGCAGTTTGCTGTCTGTGAGATCCTGAGAGAAAGTTTTGTCTCCATGTGACTCTTCCCAGGCACACTACAGAACTTTGATCTTTTTCCTCTGTGGCGCCATAATCTCCTTCTTCAGAAAATTTGGAGCTCAACTGAGGTTCATAATGTTGCAGTACAGGTTCTCCTATGTCCTGAGTCTTCGCTGACCATTAAAGGCTAGGGCCAAAATGTTGGCTGGCCTTGTGGCTCTTCTATTTCCCCTATTTTGATCTGTGACCTTGGGTTGTTAATCATTCAAAAGAAAAGCTGATTAATATCTTGCAGCATATGCCATTCACTTTGCCTTATCTGACTCAATTGTTTTTAGTTGTTGTTGTACATTTCTGTTTGGACTTCTTCTTTTCACTTCTTATGCAAGGGAGACTATATGATATTTACACATGTGTGTCTGGTTTATTTCACTCATGAGTATATGTTCAAGTGGCATCCACTTCAATATAAATGCTTCATGCTTATCATCCTTAATAGCTGAGTAATACTCCATTATATAGAAATGCCACATATTTTTCAACCATTCCTCATATGATGGACAACTTGGTTGTTTCCAAGGTTTTGCTGTCACAAATTGTGCTGCTATAAACATAGATGCACATATATCACTACGATATAATGTTTTCAGTTCCTCTGGGAAAATTCCAAGTAGGGGAATAGCTGGCTTGAATGGGATTTCTAAACCTACTCTTTTGAGGAGTCTCCACACTGACCTCTAGAATGGTTGTACCAGTCTACATTTCTACCAGCAGTGAAGAAGTGTTCCCTTTTCCCCACAACCTCTCCAACATTTGCTGTTGGTTGATTTCCTTAGATAGCCATTCTTTCTGGAGTGAGATGGCATATCAGTGTTGTTTTTATTTGCATTTCAGGGATAGCTAGTGATGTATAACATTTTTTCCTATATTTATTCACTTCTTTCATTTCATCCTCTGAGAAGTATGTATTCATCTCAGATGCCCATTTCTGAATTGGGTCTTTGAATTTGAGGGCCCTGTTATATCTTAGTTCTTTATATATTCTGAACAGCAAACTTTTGTCTGATTGTTTATTAGTTAGGATTTTTTCAAAATTTGCGGGTTGTCTTTTCACTCTGTTGACAATTTCTTTTGACATGGGATCAAGAAGAGTTGATCCCAGTTGTTGATTCTTTCAAGTGCTTCCTGGGTCATTTTGGAAACCCCTTTCTGGACAATATTTAGCCTCATTATTCATCAAAAGGAATTCTTCATAATTCTGCCCAGCACACGCATTTTGTTTAATTATTGATTCACTTGCATTTAATGGGAATTGGGAAATTCAGATTTGTTGATCCTACCCTTGTACCCCATGAGGAACATCTATGTCAACTAGGATACATTTGAAGCTCCCTCAACCTTTAGTATCCCTGGCTTTTCTCATTTTCACCAGTGAAGTCCTTTTGCTTAGTTTCCTGAATTTGTTCACTCATTTGTAATACACTTAGGATTTTTCTCAATGATTAAATTTATACTATGCTATAGGATTATAGTGGTAGGATTCACCACCTTGTAAATATCTTTTAAATTTGCATATAATAAGTTTTAGTCTTGGTGTAAATTTTTAAAATGTTTCATGAATGAATTGTGTTATTATTTTGATCCAGCAGGACTGCTTTCTTGTTGATGGATACAGTATTAGACACCTGCAACATACACAAGAATAGGATTCACTAATTCATTCTCCCAGTATATAAATGGATGATTCAAAGGTATAGCAGTTGAATGACCAAAGCTGCTCAATTTATGGTGGCCAGCAACCTGAGCTGGAGAAGTGTGTAAGAGAAGTGCAGTTTCCTCTTTCTATGGCCAACACTTTCACACCATGGAACATGTTATACTGACTTAATAGGTGTTCCTTAGTATAATGTAGTTAATACATTAGATAAACTGTCAAAATTCACTCGTGATCATTTTACATCATTATATCATAATTATTCTCCAAAGGAAAATAATGACAGGATAATATTTTCACATAGCATAAAGTTCTCCTACTAATTACTACTACTGTGTTGAAAGGAACAGTTAATGCTTAATTTTTGTTTTTTCTCATTTGTTACTAATTTTGCATCTTATAATCTGAACAACAGTTTTGAGGACAATAGGAAACAGAAAATGTATTCTTGAATTCCTGTAATATTGTGTGGTTTCAATTTTTATTTTTTCTAGTACTTTTTATGATTTTTTACTGTCTTCCAAAAGTATGAACAAAAAATGTCGATGAGATGGTTGTGCAGAAGACAGTATAGGACACGGACCATGGATAAAAAGGCTAATATTTTTTTTTTTTTGTCTTTTTGAGACAGGGTCTCACTATGCAGTTCAGGCTGGCCTTACACTCACTTTGTAGCTCAGGCTGGTCTTGAACTCACAACAATCCTCCTGCCTCAGCCTCCCGAGTGCTGGGATTACAGGCATGCGCCACCACGCCCGGCTTCAATCTTTTCACAAAACTTTTGCAGTGCGAACTTCTTCTGAGGCTAGAATGGGAGACAAGAATCTCAGTTTTTATGCTGAGTTACAGTGAAGGAAAAAAGGCTATGTTGATAGAAGGGCCAAAATTGGGAATGACGCCTTTTGTATTTCATCACCTATGGTTGAAGTAGTTAACGGTGGAAGAGATTATCAAAAGAATAAAGAGAGTTCATGTAGTTGTAAGAAGAAAAATAATGGAACACATTTTTGTCCGTATAACCAGCACACTGTGAAATATTACTAGAAATCAAAGGATCATCTGACACTAAAGAATAACACTTTACTATTTTATTCTACCACTCAATATTCAAGAGACACTAAACAGGGAAGATAGCTCAGCAGATGAAAACACTTAATTAATTAGTTGCAGGGATTGAGTTTAGCTACCCAGCATGCTGAGCTAGTTCTGAAACTGTTGCATGCTGAGAAGTTGAATGATCCTGGGCATGCTGGTATGGGCCTGTGATTCCAGTGCTTGGGAGCCTAAAAACAGCAGGCTCTCTCGAAGTCTGATCTGTGTAGTAAGACTGTGTAGATTCTGTCCTAAATACTTAAAAATACCCAAGAGAGCATTGTTCACTTTGTGTAAGTTTGAAAAAGATTCAGTATTTTCTTTTGCTATTGTTTTCTAATTTTACTGCATTATTTCATGAGTAACATGCATGCAGTAACTTCGTGCCATAAGGTTTAGTATCTTTTATGAATGCATTGTTTTATCTGGATCAAGCAGGACTGCTGTAATTGTCCACTTTCTTGTTACTGGGCACAGTATCAAACACCTAAAAAATACTCAAGCATAAGATTAACTCTTTCATGTTTCCAGTGTATAAAACAATGGATCAAAGTTAGAAACGACAAGGGAAGGACTTGAATGACCAAAGCTGTTCAATTTATGGTTTCAAGAAGCTAGAGATGTATACTTCATTTTTTACACTTTTATACTTTTCTGCTCCAAAACGTTATGAATACAGTTTGCAATGTATTATTTCATCGACTCTGTATGGTTATGGTGTTTTGAAACTGTCTGATTGACATTTGTATTTCAATAAAATAAAAATAGATGGAAAAAAAATTAAAAAAACAATAAATAAATAAATAAATAAATAAACTAAAAAAATAAAAAACATAAAAAAAGAAGCTAGAGATGGGGAAGTGTGTAAGAGAAGAATGCTTCTATGACCAACAATCTCATAGCAAGAAACATGGTTTTTCTTTCTTTTTTTCTTTTTTCTTTTTTTATTTTTTTTATTTTATTGAACTACAAATGTCAATCAGACAGTTTCAAGACACCTTAACAATACAGATTCGATAAATTAATACATTGAAAACTGTTTTCATGAAGTTTTGGTATTGTACAAGGTGCATACATGATACTATATTTACAGATATTGTTTTAGCAGATATCTCTTATCAGTGAATTATGAGTGTAGCTGCTTAATTATCTTATTTATTATACCTGAATTATATCAAAAATTCAATAATTATTTTCCTAGTGGATGACCATAGTACTAGAAGTCGACATAATATCCTGTCCAACGGCCCTTAGTGCAAATCTTGCATCTCATAGAATTATGTAGAAGCACAGTGTTATCTATCCCAACTGTACTGTGTATACACACATCATGATTTTTTCTTTCTACACCCCTACCTTTGTCTACTCCTGTCAAAGGTGGGCACTCCATTGACATTCAACTAACTTAGGTGCTTGAACTCGACACCATAATCCAACACAGTCCAGCATTCTACAACAATAGTGAGTTATTCAAAGAAATTGTCGACCATAGCCATTTACAGCTCAGCATAATATTATGGCCCCACGACATATACTTCAATTTTATACTTTTCTGCTGGATGGTTAAGACCTAGATAGAACAAGACTTATATATCAACACATGAACTTTATATTTCCTATGTGGTCAGTGAAGTCCTCTCAGGGTTTATCTTGTAGTCCTGTACATTATTCTGTAGTTCCTTTGTCTGTGTCATCCATGTGGATGAGGCACGGCCAATGCTTGACCAGTTTGGTTTTACTTTCTTTCTTTATTTTTGCTGGAACCAGGGATTGAACCCAAGCCCTTGCACTTGCGCTGAAAGCACTTATTCCACTGAGCCATGTCAACCCAGCCCCAACCCAACAAAAATGTTGTACTGACCTAGTAAGTGTTCCTTATTATAACATAATTAATAAATGAAATTATCTTTCAAAATTCCATCGTGTCATCCTCATAGCCAAACATATATATTTGCATCATAATTGATCTCCAAAAGCAGGTAATGACAGGATCACATTTTCACATAACATAAGGTAACCCTGCTGATTTCTACTGGTCTCTTGATAGCAGTAGTTAATATTTAATTTGTTTGTTCTTTCTAGTTTTTGACCAATTTTGCATGCTTCTATCTGGTAATCTGAGCTAGAGATTTGAAGACAACAATAGCCATTATAAAAGCTATACTTCAGTTCCTATCATTTTGCATAGTGTAATTCTGTATTGTTTTAGTATTTTTATATTTTTTCATTTTCTTTCAAAAAAAGTAAAAAAAAATCCAAAGTAATGTTCACAGAGAAAAAAAAGTCAGTCACAGTGCACAGACATAAAGGCTAAGAATATTTTCAAATAACTTCTGCAGTGGAAACTATTTCTAAGCCTTGTGTATAAGAAAAGAATCAAAGTTTTAATTCTCAGTTGCACTGAAGGGAAAAAGACTATGGTCATCTCAGTGCCAATACTTGTAGTGAAGCCTTATGTATTTCATCACCTACAGTTAAAGTGGTTAAAGATGGAAGAGATTTCTAAAAGAAAAAGAGACTTCCCTAAGTTGGAAGTAAGAAAAAGAATGGAAATTATTCCATGCATATATGCAGAGCATTGTGAAATATAACTAGAAATTAAGCAACCATTTGACAGTATGAACTAACAGTTTTCTACTTTCTCTAACCCACTAAATATTTAAGAGCAGACTGTGCTGAAAGGTACCTCAGCAGGTTAAAGCACCTACTTAGTTTTATGCCAGGACTAGGGTTCAATCCCTGATGTGCTGTGCTGGGCTGGAACCTGGTGAAAAATTAGAAGGTAACTCAGACTGGGCCTGTCAGTGTTCATTTGTAGTCCCAGTGCTTGGGAGAATGACAACAGAAGGACTTCTAAGAGTCCTATCTGTGTAGTGAGAACCTGTACTAAATACTTAAGAAAAGTATTCAAGAGACTACCATTTCCTATCCATATGTTTGAAAGTTTCAGTGGTTTCTTTCTCCATCGATTTCTAGTTTCAATGCACTGCTTTGTGACTAACATGCACACAGTAATTCCCTTTCTTTTGTATTTACTCACATATGGCCTCTGAGCTAATATGTGACCTACAGTATCTTGCAGAAATTATTATGTACTGTAAAAAAGGAAACATAGTCTGTACCCTGGTGGAACCCTGAAGAAATAATGTCAATAAAATTTACCAAAACTTTAGGGCCACAGTGTAAAAACTTCTGTGAGTAAAGTCTATAGAAAGGAGTGCCCATGTCAGAAAAAGAGAAAACTCAAAACAACAGAAAAACAGCATGCACCTCAACATAAGAAAAGGTGAGTACAACAGAAATACAAATCTTATATAATGAAAGAAATTACATAACTCACAGTAGAAACTCTGAAATTGTTTTAAAAAATAAGTACAAATAATTATTCAATTCAGTAGGTTTTTTTTTAAAGAGCTAGCTCTGAGAAAGTGTAAGCAAATTTGACAAAACTCTACCCAATCTTACCATAAAAGGAATGAAACACCCTAATGCATGCAATCAGATACGAAGAGGGTGAAATTAAATGAGATACTTCCAAAATTCCAAAGATCTCTGCTAATTCCAGAAATTGTACTTGCATTAAAGAGAAACCTTTGAAACGATGTATGGATTCTGACGAATATACACTACTGATGCTAGACCAAGAAGCTATATGCATTTTGAACATTCCAATATATCTTCATGAAACTAAAGAAGCAGTGCTCAAAACTAAGAAGGAAGAAGAGCCCAGGCCCAAGGCATTTCCTGATCTCATTTATAAGAACTTTGTATAAGATGCAAGGCCAGTGGTCCTCAATTTGTTTCCTGAAATGAAAGGGAAGCAGTACATCCAAAGTGCTTGGCTGAAGTAAAAATTCCTCTAATTAAAAACAAGAAGGGGATACAAGCAAAAAAGACACATCAAATTCTTTAGTGAACACAGACTGAGAAGTCACCAATGAGATACTGGCAAACAGTGCAAGAAATCCTGAATTGATTGCCACTTTAACCATTCATGTGTAATACAATTCTCAAAAGATGAGTGCAAATATTCAGGCAAGTAAATAATTAAGTTTGTTCAGTATAGGGAAAGAAAAATCAAGAATTATTACTTGCAGATGATATTATTATCTGTTTAAAGATAAAAACTACACTAATAACCTAGTTCAGTGCTTAGCACATTACAAAGTAAACACATAAAAGTCAGTAGCGTTCTCCACTATTAAAAATCTTAGCGAAAAAGTGCAATGTCTTGAGTTTGAACACAGGAATTAAAGAAAAAACATTAAAATGAGGTCCCAAAAATTCAGTTATGCACAGGACAGAAGCTTATGCCACTGAGCTATCTCACTGGGCCTTGAAGATTATTTGTGCTTTATTTCTTTTTGATACATAAATGGGAAATATTTGATAGCTACTCCTAAAATAAATCATAAATATCAAGAAAATATAAAGGATGGAAAAATAAGTCACTATGTTAAAAGACCCAATCGAGAAATGATGTTAAATGTTTGTTTGTTTATTTATTTATTTATTTATTTATTTATTTATTTATTTATTTATGTTAGCTCAACCCACCCTCCGGGAGAGGAAGGTGCAGCATGTAGTTCTAGGGATCAGTCTACAGTCCCCTGAATCTGCCTAAGGTTGTCTAAGCAGCAGGCACATTTGAGTACTAAGTCATCTGGCCGGCCCCAAGAAATGATAGTTTAAATGAATACATACAAAATGATCATCCTATCTCAGCATCCCCAGTGCTGGGATTACAAGCCTGTGCCGCCACTCCCAGTTGGAAGGCCAAGAGGGAAAATCCTGATCTCTGGGGCTGACACCACATGGGTTAACAGGGATTCAAGCAGGGTCCTTTATTTGCTAAGCACTAGCACAAACACAGGACCTATCTCCACAGCCCCCCAAAATTGCATTATGTACTTGCAACAAAATAAGTTTATTTCTGACAATGAATGCACATAAGACAACACTAAGATTCTATGTGACCACAGAAGGAATGGTTAGAATCCAGATATCAAATAAAGCAAATGTTACAAAGCATAGAAGGGTAGGGGTAAGCCATTCTTCTTCATTGGTGGTGGGAGTAGAAACTGGTAACACCACTCCAAAAATCAGTGAGAACATTCTTGTAAAAAAAACACTAAAGTTAACATTTGACCCAGATATTCACTATGACAATTACCTTCCTGAAACAAACACATCACAAATCAATGATGTATACACATATGTGTCTAGAGCAGGATAATTAAAATAATGTTACACCTTCAATATTACCTATATGTACATCACAGATTAATTCCTATCACAAAATGTACTTTTGTCTGTGTCATAAAAATGAACAAACTGTCCATGGAGACAGCTCAAAAAACTAAGTGCCAAGCTAAGAGAGATAGTTCAGTCCCAGCACCACGTGGAATATGGGCTCCACACAGGGCTGCCCTGAGATATCCAAAGAGACAGGGCATAGGGGTGCACACTGTTAATCTGAACACCGGGAAGCTGAAAACTGGAGGATAAATATGAGGCCCAGCTGTGCAGTGAGACCCTGAATCAAATGTCCAAAAACAACCAACCTGGTGTGATACATACAAAATAGGTGAACATTGAATACATAATATCAAGTGAAATTTATCAGACACAAAAGCTGTGATACAGCAGGGTTTCTTGCAAAGCAAGGTTCTCAGTCTGGTTTCAATACCTACTGAACCTAATGGGTATTTTTCTGAGAATTCCTCAATACAGGTATTTTCTACAGAGACGAGCCCTGAGTTCTGGAGTGTGCCTTCCTCAGGTGCCCGAGTCCCACACTCTGATCTGAGCTCAGGCCCTCTGTGTATGTCTCAACAGAGCAAAGACCTCAGAAAGAGGTTTGTGTCTCTGAGAAGCTCCCACTGATTCCAAAGTTAGGCAAGTACTGAGTACTCAGCACCCCGCGGACATGGCAGAGCATGGGGGCTACCATAGATAGCTGAGACTTTATCAGGCATGGGCGCTCCTCAGGACTCTCAGAAGCCTCCCTGTGACCTAAAGCATCTCGGGTCCTTCCTAGTGCTTCCGCCTAAGGTCTCGGCATCAAGGAATACCTCTGACTCTGCAGTCTGGGTCCCCTGAGCCAAAATCAGTCCCCACTGAGACCTCTTCCTTGGCATGAAAGGCTTGCTGGAGGCATATCCAGATTATCTGTGGGCCCTCTCTCAGCAGGCAGATCCCTCACTCCAACATAGCCTGTGGTGCTAAGTTGAAACTGCGCGCATCTACAAGATTCCTCTCACCTGAAGCGGGCACCTCAGAAAGGCATCTCAGCAGCTCTTACCCAAAGCCAGATCAAAGCTGTAATGGCTGTTGGAAGCCAGCACACAGGAAATGTGCCCAGGATCACCCATGGCACACAGCAGGAAAAATACGCATTTCTCAAGGGCCCATTTGACCTAGTGGGAAGTTCAGCCTCTTGGCTCCAGAATGAGCCCGAACCACCATGCTCTATGCACAACGGTATCCACCCCCTAGGGAACACCAAGCCTAAAACTTTTTTTATTCCCACATCCTCATTTTGGATAGTTATTACTTTTATAATTTTTATTTTTTATTTTTTTATTTTATTGAAGTACAAATATGAATCAGACTGTTTTAAGACACCTTAGCAAGACAGATTCGATAAATTAATACACTGCAATACTTTTCAAACTGCTTTGCTATCATACAAGGTGTATATATTATATTATACATCCAGACATTATTATAGCAGATGTCTCTTATCACTAAATTAAGAGTATAGCTACTTACTTATCTTATTTTTTATACCTGAATTATATCGAATATTCAATAATTATTTTCCTAGTGGATGACCATAGTACTAGAAGCCAACATAATATCTTGTCCAACCACCATTAGTGCAAATCTTGTCTCTCATAGGATTATGTAGAAGCACAGTAGAAGCACAGCGTTATCTATCCCAACTGTACTGTCTATACACACACACCATGATTGTTCCTTTATATACCCCTTCCTTAGTCTACACCTGTCAAAGGTGGGCACCCCATTGTCATTCAACTAACTGAGGTGATTGAACATGACACCACAATCCAACACAGTCCAGCATTCTACAACAATATCGAGTTAATCAAAGAAGTTGTCGACGATACCCATTTACAGCTCAGCTTAATATTATGGGCTCACGATGTATACTTCATTTTTATACTTTTCTGCTGGATGGTTAAGACCTAGATAGAGCAAGACTTATATACCAACACATGTACTTTATGTTTCTTATGTGGTCAGTGAACTTCCCTCAGGGTTTATCTTGTAGTCCTGTACATTATTCTGTAGATCCTTTGTCTGTGTCATCCATGTGGATGAGTCACGGCCAATGCTTAAAAAGTTTTCTCTCTGTGAGAGCCTGAGAGAAAGTTTTCTCTTCATGTAACTCTCCCCAGGCACACTATAGAACTTCAATAACTTTCCTCTGTGGCTCCATAATCTCCTTGTTCAGAAAATTTGGAGCTCAACTGAGTTTCGTGATGTTGCAGTACAGGTTCTCTTATATCATAAGTCTTCGCTGACCTTGAAAAGCTAGAGCCGAAATGGTGCCTGGCCTTGTGGCTCTTCTATTTCTCCAACTCTGATTTGTGAACTTATGTTATTAACCATCCAGAAGAAAATCTGATTAGTATCCTGCAGCAAATGCCATTCACTTTGCCTTATCTGACTCAACTGATTTTAGTTGTTATTATATGTTTCTTTTTGTATTTCTGCCTTTCGCTTGTTATACTAGGGAGACTACACAATATTTACACACGTGTGTCTGGTTTATTTCACTTATGAGTATATGTTCAAGTGGCATCCACTTCAGTATATTTTTTTCCATTTATTTTTAGTTTATTAAAATACAAATGTCAATCAGACAGTTTCAAAACACCTTAACCATACAGAGTCGATGAATTAATACATTGCAAACTGTTTTCATAACGTTTTGGTATTGTACAAGGTGCATACATGATATTATATTTACAGGTTTTTATATAGCTGAAATTATAGTAAAAATTCAATAATTATTTACCTAGTGGATGACCATAGCACTAAAAGCTGACATAATATCCTGTCCAACCACCATTAGTGCAGATATTGCCTATCATAGAATTCTGTAGAAGCACAGCGTTATATATCCCAACTGCACTGCCCATACACACACATCATGATTTTTACTTCCTACAACCCTTCCTTTGTCTACACCTGTCAAAAGTGGGCACTCCATTGCCATTCAACTACCTTAGGTGCTTGAACTCGACACCACAATCTAACACAGTCCAGCATTCTGCAACCATAGTGAGTTATTCAAAGAAATTGTCGACCATATCCATTTACACCTCAGCTTAATATTATGGGCTCACGATGTATACTTCATTTTTATACTTTTATACTTTTCTGCTGAATGTTTAAGACCTAGGTAGATCAAAACTTATATACCAACACATCAACTTTATATTTCCTATGTGGTCATTGAAGTCTTCTCAGGGTTTATCTTGTAGGCCTGTACATTATTCTGTAGTTCCTTTGTTTGTGTCATCCATGTGGATGAGTCACGGCCAATGCTTGACCAGATTGCTCTCTGTGAGAGCCTGAGAGAAAGTTTTCTCTTCATGTGACTCTCCCCAGGCACACTTTAGAACTTCAATCTCTTTCCTCTGTGGCTCCACAATCTCCTTTCTCAGAAAATTTGGAGCTCACCTGAGTCTCATGATATTGCAGTACAGGTTCTCCTATGTCCTGAGTCTTCGTTGACCTTGAAAGGCTAGATCCAAAATGTTGGCTGGCCTTGTGGCTCTTCTATTTCTCAAACTCTGACTTGTGATCTTAGGTTGTTAACCATCCAGAAGAAAAGCTGTTTAGTGTCCTGCAGCATATGCCATTCACTTTGCCTTATCTGACTCAATTGATTTTACTTGTTGTGCATTTCCTTTTGTATTTCTGCTTTTCGCTTGTTATACTAGGGAGACTATACGATATTTACACATGTGTGTCTGGTTTATTTTATTTATGAGTATATGTTCAAGTGGCATCCACGTCAGTATAAATGCTTCAAACTTGTCATTCTTAACAGCTGAGTAATATTCCAATGTATAGAAGTACCACAAGTTTTTCAACCATTCCTCATGTGATGGACATCTTGGTTGTTTCCAACATTTTGGTATCACACATTGCACTGCTATAAACATAGGTATACATATATCTCTATGATACAATGCTTTCATATCCTTTGGGAAAATTCCCAGTACGGGGTTAGCCGGCTTGAATGGGATTACTAGTCCTACTGTTTTGAGGAGTCTCCACACTGACCTCCACAATGGTTGTACCAGTCTACATTCCCACCAGCAGTGGGAAAGTGTTCCCTTTTCTCCAGAACCTCTCTAACATTTGCTGTTGGTCGAGTTCCTTGTGATAGCCATTCTTTCTGGAGTGAAATGGCATCTTAGTGTTGTTTTTATTTGCAATTCACAGACGATTGGCGATGTGGAGCATTTTTTCATATATTTATTTGCTTCTCAAATGTCGTCCTCTGAGAAGGGTATATTCATCTGAGATGCCCATTTCTGAATTGAGTCTTTAAATTTGAGGGCCCTGTTATATCTTAGTTCTTTATGTATTCTAGACAGTAGTCCTCTATCTGTTTGCTTATTAGTTAGGATTTTTTCAAAGTTTGTGGGTTTTCTTTTCACTCTGTTGACAATTGCTTTTGACGTGCATAATTTCTTTAAGAAGTGTTTATCTCAGTTGTTTATTCTTTCAAGTGCTTCCCTTGTGAATATATGTTTGTTCATGAACTCTTTACTTACCCGTATGTCTTCAAGAGTTCCTCCTACTTTCTCTTCCAGTAGATTGAGTGTTTCTGTTTTAATGTTTAGAACTTTCATCCATTTTGACTTTAACTTAGTGCTTGGTGATAGAGCTGGGTCAAGTTTTAGTTTTTGGCATGTAGAAAGCCATGTTTTCCAGCACCATTTGTTAAAGTGGCTATCTTTCTTCCAGTGAGCCTGTGTATCCCCTTTGTCCAAGATAAGATGGCTGAGTGTTTTCGTAGATGCTTCTGCATCTTCTAATCTTTTCCACTGATCCTCTGGTCCATTTTGTTGCCAATACTATGTTGATTTTATCACAGGGGCTTTGTTCTATAATTTCAAATAAGTAATTATGATGTCTGCTGCCTTGTCTTTATTGGCCAAGATTGCCTTTGCTATTCTAGGTCGTTTGTGGTTCCAAATAAATTTTAGCATTGATTTCTCTATGTCTGGGCAGTATGTTGGTGGCAGTTTGATAGGGATTGCATTAAATCTGTACAGCAATTTTGGGAGTATGGCCATCTTCACGATGTTGGTTCTTCCTATCCAAGAACACAGAATATCTTTCCATTTTCTGAAATTCTCTATAATCTCTTTTCTAAGGGTGTTGTAATTTTCCATAAAATGATCTTTGACTTTCTTGGTTAAGTGAATGCCAAGGTATTTCATTTTCCTCCGTGCTATTGTAACAGGTATTGTTTCTATTGTTTCACTTTCAGTGTGCTTGTTATCTGTGTAGAGGAATACTATTGACTATTGAGTATTGATTTTGTATCCTCTATGCTACTGAACTTCCCTATTAGTCTTAGTAGTTCCTTGGTGGAATTTTTGGGGTCTTCCAGTAAAGTATCATGTCATCTGCAAATAGTGACAATTTATCTTCTACTTTACCTATTCTTATTCCTTTATTTCTCCCTCTTTTCTAATGGCTGTTGCTAAGGATTCCAAGACTATGTTGAATAGGAGGGGTGATAGAGGACATCCTTGTCTTGTACCTGATTTCAGAGTAAAAGATTTCAGTTTTTCCCCGTTTAGGATTATATGACCTTTTGGGTTGTCATAGATGGCTTTTATCAAGTTAAGATAGAGTCCATCTATTCCAATTTTCTGTAAGACCTTGAACATGAATGAGTGTTCGAGTTTGTCAAATGCTTTCTCTGCATCAATTGAGATGATCATGTGGTTTTTAGATATCAGTCTATTAATGTAGTGTAATACATTTATAGATTTTCGAATACTGAACCATCCTTGCATCACTGGGATGAATCCTACCTGGTCATCGTGTATGATCTTCTTGATGATTTGCTGTATTCTATTTGCCAGGACTTTGTTGAGTATTTTTGCATCTATCTTCTTGGGAGAAATTGGCCTATAGTTCTCCTTGTTGGTTGTGTCTTTCCCTGGTTTTGGAATGAGTATTATACTTGCCTCCAGAATTGACTTCGGGAGGACTTTTATCTTTTCAACTTCATTGAAGAGTTTCTGGAGTGTGGGGACTATATCTTGTATAACTTTCTTGTAGAATTCAGCTGTATATCCATCTGGACCTGGACTTTTCTTTGTCGGTAGGCTTTTTATTACGTTTCATATTTTGTTGGCTGTTATCGGCTAATTGAGAATTGTAATATCTTCTTGATTCAGTTTTGGTAATTTGTACCTTTCAAGGAATCTGTCCATTTCTTTTGTGTCTTCCATTCTGTGAGCGTATAGATTCTCAAAGTAACTATTGATAATCCTCTTAATTTCCACTATGTCTGTGGTGATTTCACCCTTTTCATTCCTTATCACTTGTACTTGAATTTTCCTTTGCCTCTTTTTGATGAGGTTGGGAAGAGGCTTATAATTTTATTTAGTTTTTCAAAGAACCAACTTTTTGATTTGTGGATTCTTTGAACTTTTTTCTTCATCTCAATTGAATTAATTTCTGCTATAATGTTTATGATTTCTTCCTGTCTTTGCTCTCTGGGTTATGTTTGCTCTTCTTTTTCTAGTTGTTTGAGTTGGAACATTAGGGTGCTAATTTGTTCCCTTTCTGTTGTCCTAAAGTGTGAGTTCATAGCTATGATTTTCCCTCTAAGAACTGCTTTCTTTGCATCCTATAAATTCTGGTAAGTTGTACTTAAATTTTCATTAAATTGTAGCTATTGTTGAAGTCGTTGTTGAATTTCTTCTGCAACGCATTGATTGCTGAGTAGGGTGTTGTTCACTTTCCATGAGTTTATTGGGTTTTTCTGGTTTCTTTTGTCATTTATTTTAAAGTTTCATTGCATTGTGGTCAGTTAGTATGCAAGGGACAATTTCTATTCTCTTGCATATACTAAGGCAGGACCACTGGACTTGTATGTGGTTTATTTTGGAAAATGACGCATGTGCAACTGAAAAAATATGTATTCATGTTTGATTGGGTGGAACACTCTGTGTATGTCCACCAGGTCCGTTTGTTCCAAGTTCTATTTCCGTTCTGCTACTTCCTTGCTAATTTTTTGTGTGGTTGACCTATCTTTTTGAGATAAGGTTATGTTAAGGTCTCCTGTTAAGATTGTGTTCTTAGACATTAAGTTTTTCATGTTCCTTAAGATTTGCCTTATATAGTTGGGTGCTCCTGTGTTTGGTGAACAGATATTTATGAGTGTTGCTTCTTGCTCTTGAATTTGTTCCCCTGACCAATATATAGTGACTTTCTTTGTGTCGTTTGATCATTCTTGGTTTGAAGTTGAGATTATCTGAGAACAGGATTGTTACTGCTGCTTTTTTCTGAGGTGCTGGGGCATGTAGTATTTTTTTCCATCCTTTGACTTTGAGCCTATGAATGTTCTTTTTAGTTAAGTGTGTTTCTTGTATACAGCATATTGTTGGATTTTGTTTCCTAATCCAATGTGCCAGTCTATTTCTCTTAATTGGAGAATTAAGTCCTTTTACATTGATGGTTATGATTGAAATGTGCTGACTTATGTTTGGCATGATATTTACCTGGTATTGTTTATTCCTTGGTAACCTGTGTTTAATTTACCATCCTTTTTAGTGGGCTCCTTCCATTATCATTCATGGAGCTCTGGTCGTTGTGGTCTCTTTCTAGAACATCTTTCAGCATCCTGTGAAGGGATGGCTTTGTCATCATGAAATTCTTTAGTTGTTCTTTGTGGTGCAAGTTTTTCACTTCTCCATCAAAGTTGAAATAGTGTTTTGGAGGGTAAAATGTTTTGGAGTTTGTTTTCGTGTAGGACTTGAAAAACTCTGCTCCATGCTCTCCTTGCCTTCATTGTTTGTGTAGAGAAGTAGGCTGTAATTCTGATCAGTTTTCCTTTGAATGTGAGCTCCTTTTTCTCTCCAGCAGCTTTCAGTATATTATTTTTGTGTTGGATTTCTGGGATCTTAACTATTATATGTCTCTGTGTGTTTCTACTTGGGTTGAGGTTATTTGGTGTTCTGTATGCTTCGGTGATGTGAATGTTGGATTGTTTCCTCATATTTGGGAGGTTTTCTGCGATTATTTCTCCCCAAATTCTTTTTATGTCATTTGTATTGATTCCATTCTTGTTGATACCAATTATTTTCACATTGTTCATCCTGGAGTCATCTTGAAATTGGTGGATTATTTTTTCCTGCATTCTCGTTGTTTAATAGAGATCCTTTCTCATCTTTTCACTAGCTGCTCTGGCATCTTCAAGATCTGAAACTCTGTCTTCACTTTCACTCAGAAGGTTTTCTAGACGTGTGATTGTTATAGTTATTTCTTCTATATCTCTTTGACTGTGTTTCATTTGTTCTATTTCTTTTTTGTATTCCTCATTCTAGGAATCCATCATATTTCTGATCTCTTCAATTTTTTTTTTAATCCATGTCTTCTTTAGAGGTAGTTATTAATTATTTTTTCTGCTGTATTTCTTGCAAGTTGGGTGTTCTCTGTATATTTCTGGACTTCTTTCTGTATTTCAGATGCTATGGCTTCAAAACTTTCTTTTTTGATTTTGGAACATATTTCTGCTTTGAGTTCCTCATGATCTTTCTGCTGTTGTTTCTTTTTTTCAGATGCAGTTAATTCATATATATTAGCTGGAATAGTGCTCTCTACCCTTGTTCTTTGTGAGCATAGTTTTTCTCCCCAATTTTTCTGGAATTCATTTTTTATTTCAGATACTATGTATTCAGATATTTCTTTTTTAATTTGGGGAAATAGTTCTCGTTTTATTTCTTCTATAGCTTTCTGCTGTTGTTCCTTTGCTGCTGTATCTGTTAATTCTTTCATTGCAGCAGAGCTAGTGTCCTTTGCCCTTCCTGATGGACTCGAGGTCTGGGATTGCATTTTTCCCCTTTTCTTTGTCATTTTGTATAGCACTGACCTTTGACCTTTGTTATAGAGCTTTGGTGCAGCTATAACCTTAGCTTATTTTGGGATTCAAGTGCCAGTCTATTAAGTTTGAGATTTTCCAGGTATGCCTATCCTGGATCTAGCTGTTGTGTTCAGTTCCTTTTTTGCTGCAGCTCCTTTGGTTCCCCTCTGTTGGTTCCCTGTTCAGGCGAGCACCAACCGAACTGGGATGTAGAGCAAGTAATGAAACTTCCCCGTCTTAGCTAGTTTTGGGGAGAGGATCCGGAAACTTACCGGCGTCAGCCCTCCTGTGTCATGCAGGTCGTTTCCCAGGTGTGGGGGCCTGGGCTTTGGTGGGTCTTCTGGGTTCAAAGAACATTAATGGATGATCTTTTTTCACTGAGTAGGCTGTACTGGGTTGGTCAGCCTGTTCTGGGTCCAGGTCTGCAAGTCATACCTCGAGAAGGCTGGGAAAGGTCTCTCTGGTGCAGCAGGCTTGGAGCCCTCATTCACAGGCCAGGCTGTGCTGGGTTTCGTTCCATGGCATGGGACTGAGGATTTCTGAGAAATGTCCCTCCGGCATGGCAGGCTTCTAGTTCTCACTCCAGGCAGACCTACACTGGGTCTGGGGCAATGGGGTGGGACCGATAATCACCTGGAAATGTTTTTCTGGCACAGTGTGCCTTTAGCTCTCACCAGGTCACGGGGGTGGAGAGGATGGGAATCCCTGGGAAATGTCTCTCGCAATGCGGGCCTGGAGTTCTACATTCACTGAACTTTGATGTCCAGAGAATCGAGTAATTCCCACTCAATCAGTGGGATTTAGGGCAGGGGATCTGGGGAGGTTCTGGTGAGTGGGTCCTGAGGTTTCAGGCCAGTCACTGGCTTGGAGTGCTTAGGGGCAAGGATCCAGCTAGTGCTTGTGGAAAGAATCCAATGGCTCTCCCTCAGACTCACCACACACTCACTGATCTGGGAAGCCTGGTGAGTCATGCAAATTTCCACTCGCTGGGAGACCTTGGGGCAGGATCCAGGATGCCACTGGATTGAGCCGCTGTCTCAGGCCGGTCTCTGGCTGGGTGGCATTGGCAGGATCGAGTAGGTTGCTGGCATTTGTCTCGCTGTCTAGGGAGGTCGCTGGGGCTGGGCGCGCATGGGCGGGATCAAGCCTGAATCTTATTGTAACAGTTCAACTCCTTTGTGGTCCAAGGATGAGAACAGTCTTGCGCCTGGGTAGGTTACTGGCCCTCATACTGCAGCATGATTTTCTCAGTCTTTTACTTCATTCACCCTGAAGTCAAATTGTACCCTTATCAACTCTGTTCCTGTTTGTTAAACCCCATATCTCATGTAAAGTTTCTAGCTTGGCTCAGACTGGACTACAGGGAAGTCTAGAGAAATCTCATCAGGGTACTTGTGAACTGCCACAGAAAATGATTCTCTAAGTTCAGTGTATCCTCAGAAGACAATCAGCTTGGATTTCTTTGGATCTTGAACCCCATTATCTCTGAACTTCAATATGTTTACTCTAGTCCCATGATTCTGTGAGCCAAAAGCCTACAAGGGGAGTGGGGTTCTTTTTTTGTTATGTGATTTGTAATGCAACTGTGCAATATTAATTTTATACTTGCTACTGTGTTTCTACTACATTGTGTGGTCTTTTTCAGAATAGAGATTGTTTTGCAAGCCAGCCCTCAGATACTTGAATATATTAGAATATTACTCATACTGTCTCTTCTGCAAATAACATTTCTCTTTTCTTGCCTTTCTGATTTTTTATGAGACAGTGTCATGTGTGATTTGAGGTAATGCTTAATAAGTACCATATTGTAGAGTCAAGAATTTGCATTCTTTATCCAACACATTTTGCTATGGATTTCCTGTGCAGGCCTTATCTCTGATCCCCCACTGCCCTTCTTCTGTCCAGATATAAGAACCAAGTCAATAGTGTTCTCTCTCCTATAGGGTCTCCCGAGCTCTGATATTGAGATTCATTTGACGCTGTGTTGGAATCTCTCTCCCTTCCACCTTCTTTCCTGTTGTTTTCCAGGGAAACTCAGAATGCAAAGATAGTAGTAACTTTTTGTCATTTTTTTCTGCTTTATGGAAACTTATTATTCTGTTCCTCATCAATGAATGTGATGTCCTGCATATCTTTCAGAATTACTGGCCTTCACATGTGTAGAGAGTTTCATGCTTGTCTGTGTAAGCCATGAGATGTTAGTTAGCCTGGCTTTAAGATATTCTGTATTTTATTTGCTGCAATGTATACATATTTATGTATAAGAAGGTTTAGTTTATGTTTTATTCATTTATTTTTTTATTTTTTGGGAGAAACCAGGATTGAGTTCAATTGAAATTTAAGCTTGCAAGGCAAGCTCTTATTTTACTGAACTATCTCTCTAGCCACTAGGTTTATTTCATTGAAGAGCAACCTGAATTCCCTATTTAAGAGCAATCTGAATTGTTCATTTTTAATTAATTTTTTAAGAAGGAAATAGCAATGAGACAGTTTCACACCAGGCTAGTAGGACAGTTTCAATAAATAATACATTCCATATTGTTGTCTTCATAGTAGTTATTCATAGTACAAGATGCAGACTTGATATATTGCCTATTAGTTCAAAACTTTCTTGTCATTGAACTAAGAGAAAATATATCTGTGCTATTTTGCATATACATATATTTCACTGCAAAATGGTGATGCATTTATATCCCCCTTTTTGTTTACTTTTGTCACAGATGAATAGTCCACTGCCATTCAAATATTGTAAGTACATGAATTCAGCTATGTAATCCAATGTAGTCCAGTACTTCACAATAATAGTGGGTTATCTGCAGGACTGGCAATGTCTCAGAATTTGTTGACTTGAGTAGCTTCCAGTTCAGCACATTGATACAACTTTAATTATTATTTATTCATTCATTCATTTATTTTTGCATGACCAGGGATTGAACTCAGGCCCTTGCACTTGCCAGAGAAGCACTTATTGCACTAAGCCATCTCCCTGGGGCCAATATGGCTTTACTTTTATTTTTGTCTTTTTTTGAGACAGGGTCTCACTATGAAGTTCAGGCTGGCCTTAAGCTTACTTTGAGCTCAGGATGGTCTCGAACACACAACAATCCTCCTGCCTCAGCCTCCCAAGTGCCAGGATTACAGGCATGTGCCACCACACCTGGCTATGGCTTTACTTTTTATATCTCCTTTTTATACTTTTCTGCTGGATGGTTAAGACCAGCTGTCAAGTGAAATTTCAGAGGCCTGCAGATAGCTCAACAGTCCAACCACTTGATGGCAAACATAAGAGTCTGTATTTAATTCCCAGTACAGCATACCCTGCTGTACCCACTATGGGGCTGCAGTGAAAACACTGAGCCAGCCACCTGAACCTGCCATGATGGCACATGCCTGTAATTCCCACACTTGGGAGACTTAATCAGAAGGATTATCGTCAGTCCCAGCTGCATATTAGGACCCTGTACCAAATACATAAATTAAAGGAAATAAATGTATAGCAATGATCACTAGATATTTGTAAAAGCACATAGCAAAAATGATAAAACATGGGTACATTGGAGTATGGTACACAGTGCCATGTTTTAAAATATTGCAGAAGACTACTAATATGTACAACTTACATATATTAGAGAAATCAAATGACAAGCATTAAGGAAAATAAATGAATGTTGTGTGTATTCACCCAGTTGTTCTGTCCTAAAGATTATGATAGCTGAAAGTCATATGAACTAACTCTGTTAAATATTTGCCTCGTAATTTTCATTTATTTTTTCAAAAATTATAATGTTATTGTTCAGATCATAATATTCCCCAAATGTCTCTCAATTTGCATGAGTTGCTGGTTACCAGAGGGAGGACACGTGGATACATTGGAAAATGGTATTTTTATCGCTGCCTCCTCTCTAATCTCTTGTCCTCTTAGCTGTCATGGCCTGACCACATTTTTTTAGCTGTGCCACTATGCCTTGCCATGTGTGTCTTGCAGTTAACTTAATATGTATGTGATCTCTGAAATCTTGAATCACAATATGCAGATCCTGTTTTAAAACCAAGTGTGTGTCCCAGCGATAGGTGGCAAATGATCTAGAAATTTGGCCTAAAGACTAAGCTATTGCTATGACTGAACCTGAGTGCTCAAAATATTTCGAAAGTAATTTGTAAGAAAACATTGGCAAGATTTGGAGATATGTAGAGAAGTCTTAGAAATTTTCAGCTTGATGCAGAAAGCTGCTCAGATATCAGAGAAATGACAAGCTGATAGGAAAGGACAAAACTAAGGTTTTGTGCCAGGAGAGAGAAATAGGGAGTCTAAGAGGCTGTCACCCACAGTTCAGGAAAACATATGACATGGTCTCACTCCCTGGCATGAGGGGGCAATGTATGAAACACTGAGAGTGAAAATTGCCTTAAGGACCCCAGTAAATTGGAGATCAAATTTATATGGACTTCATTCTGAGAGAAACTACTGGTATTGAACAGAGCCAGCCCAAGAAAAAGGTTTTCATGGCTGCAACTGAAATGTCCAATGGAACATGGCAGTCTGCCTAAATTAGAGCTCACATCTCACAAGGACTGCTAGACATAGATCAGTGGGACTTAATGTCTGTTTGTTTGCTTTCAAAGTTGCTTTAATCTAATTCTGTGCTGCCTTTAATTGGTCTCTTAGAGTGGATGTCCTTTATTTGTGCTCTTATACGTTGATATTATTCTCACTTTTTATCTTTACAGTACATGAGATTTTGCTTGGAGTCTTATGGGGAATATTTCCACTTGGTATTATTGATTTTCTGACTTTAGCTAATCTGAGAAATGAAAAATCTACTATTGTAATGATGCACATCATGATCTTAGTACTGCGGGAGAAATATTACAAAGAGTATCCTCAATTTTACCTGAAACCTTGAGGTTGGAATGGGGATCTGGCAGCAAATGGATAGCCTCTTAGGGTGTGACTAAATGTTTGCTGCCACTCTATGCCCATACCCCTGACTGTTCTCTGTCTGTGTCTGTCTCTCCCTCCCTCTCTCCTGGTATTGTGAAATGCTCTTCATTTCTCTTTCACAGTCTACTGAGTTTCAACTCTTCTCTTGCACCAACAAAACATATACTGAATCTGCTCAAATCTGTGAGGCAAAATATAATCTTCCTGCTTCGATTTCAATAATGTATATTTTATCACAGTCACAAAAATCTAAAAGAAATGAAAATATTGATATAGTGCAGATCATGATTTATTTTTGCACATGAATGTCTAAATGCTTCAGACTCAATGTCAGTGAGACATTCAATTCTCACCTATCAGCTTAATTTGGTCACATATGACCATGCATTGTTTTGGATATGGTATACAGAGGTAGGATAGAAAGCCTCTGTAAGAGCAAATAGAAGCTCAAACAAATGTATTTGAAAGAAAATGCCCACCAACTGAAGTGGATTATAAATAAACAGGACAGAAATAAAAGGACAGTACAAGGCTCCTTTCTCTAACTTGGGCCACACACAAGGAAGGAGCCCTACACAGTGATTTCTTACTCTTTCCTGGGATTCCACCTCTAAGGCTTTGGCCCTGGATTCATACCTCACACTTTCAACTGAACACCTTGTTCTGATCCCTTCTCTAACAACTTTTCCTAATCTGCTGCTCTACTGTGATCTCCCATTGCCCTTTCAGTTAGTTGCCTAGCAGAACACCAAAGTTCTGAAGCTACCATAAGGCCTGCTTGAAAAAAAGTCATTTCTCAGAGCCTCCCCTAGATGAAGCACTTCTTCCAGCACAATCAGGAAAGGGAGATTGTCAAAAGGTCTCTGCCAGATCCTTCAGTTCAAAAGAGCAACAGTGGCCACAGGAACAGAACAATGTGAATTCTATGACAGAAAGTGATGACATGGGCATCCTGTCATAGGACTAAGGACAGAGACCTTAGATAGCAGAAATGCACACATGCTTGGTGTTCTACCAACAAGTAGTCCAGTTGATCTCTCCTAAAGCATCTCTCATGGGAGACTGTAGTATACAAATATTGCATCTTCTATGTGCACTGCTTGTTAATGCCAAGAAGTAGTACCCAGGGTGCCCAGCACCTGTGGAGTTTTGGTAATTTTATCTCCTTCCTACAATACTTCTTACAATACCTAGATTAACAAACCAGAAGAAGCCCTGCAATTCGGTAAAGAGAAACAACTTTCTAACTCTACCTCCAAGGACAAAAGAAGCTGTATGCTTTAGCAAATAAAGTAAAAGTATCAAACCCTAACTGTGACGAGAAATAGGGCCCATTCATTTGCAATCAACATCTCCCTTAGCATGGCACTCCCTAGCCAGGAACAGAGGTCAGGGTGCACAGGAGATAATGGTAATGTTATTCCCTGCCTGACCACTGCTAGTAGTCTGCAGCACATCCTCCTATGCAGCAGACTGCAGGCTTCTGGAACTGGTGGCACCTGCTTACACAGCCACTTCTCTTTCAGTAAGGAAAGGTGAGGCTACTCATTACGGATGCAGCATGGAGAATGTTGGGGTAAATACTTATTTATAAAACATCTCTATAACTTATACTTCCTATTGCATTGCCAGGCCCAGCAGTACACATGGAGGTGTAACACAGGCCTTCCTCCCTCAGGGTTCTGTGCTCTTGGTCTGGGCCCTCTGCAGAGCATCATGAGTGACCTTGCTCTGTTACCCCAGGATGAGGGAGTGCTTCACCAATACATTTTGTAAGAGCATCGCTGCATTCGTCTAAAGAAGAGTCTTTTACCTGACAGGTCTGTGACTCCTGTGTGTGCCTGCTACTACCAGTGCTGGGGAACAGGCTGCAGGTCAGGGATGGGGCGCACAGCTTCTTATTGTGGCACTAGGCTTGCACATGCAGGATCCAGGCTTGTAAAGATCAATTGCGAGCGCTGAAAATGAAGCCCCCAGGTGGTGACTAAAGCAGAGATGAGGTTAGTACTCTCATAAACTGGGGTAAGTGTGCTCCTTGGAAACTGAGGACATGTTTGCATCACAGTCCTATTTGGGATTCAGAAACTACAAAGTTTTGTGTAGTCCTATGATGTGCACCACACTATTGAGGATCTACAGATTTAATTAAATTTTATACAGCTTTATGTAAGTGAAAATAACTAAACTTTATTGGATAATCCAGGGTGAAGCATACAAATTCTCAGTTTCTGGGGTTGTGAGTTCAAATTCCCATAGTGAAAAGAAGAAATGATAGGAATCAGGGTCACTACCCATCTCAGATCAGGAAACCTGAGTTTTCCCTGTTGCTGGCAGGTGAGGGTAGTACATCTAGAGGGTGTTTACAGGGGAAGTGGGTACCATTTGATAGGGATTATCCCTTTATTCTTGAAGGCCCTTTTGCACTTTGAAGTAAGAATACCTTTTTGCGAGAGGCCTAGTAGTGCCTGAGAGGTCTGATAAAAGATCTCCTATTAGATCTCCCATCACGTGACGATGGACATTTTCCTTTCTACTATGCGTCATTTATACCCACTCACCAAACATCAATTCTTGATCACAGCTCCCTTGAGGAATTATCCTAGGGCTGCTAGAAAAGAACTCCAAGCAAGATAGTGAGATCCACGATGCACAGGAGCACACTCTGCAGTAAGTTAGGTCTCTGCATACTTAGGGATTTTTGCAGCAACCCATGCCATAATATTTCAGTGGATAAAGCCATAGTGTGTGGGCTGGGGAGATACCTGATTAGAATAAATGCTTGCTTGGCAAGTTCAGGTTCCTAAGTTCAATCCCCAGTACCTCAAAAAAAGAAATGGCATAATGTGGGGACTGAGCAGTGAGCCACTGGTTTGAATGTACTGAAGACTTTGGAACCAGCATGTTTGAGGCAACATGGCAGAAGTAGGAACTCAGGGCCTATCACGGGTCTAGGTGGCATAGAGTGATCCATTCACCCAAATACAAACTACCCCAATCTCGGTTAGTGCCTTGTTTCACCGGTATCCAAAACCAAGGCACACCAGGGCACCTCGTTTGACTCACATAAGGCACAACCATTGATGTGATCTTCAATGACTCCTGCCTTGTCGGATGAGCAAGTTGGTCTTGTTCTGAGGTTTGCTCTTTAGGAGGTGACTGCAGACACCCCCCAATCTGTTAACAATGTTGGAAAACAGGGGACAGTGTGATATCCTCTTCCCTGTCAGATTTTCACAAGCTCACCAAACTATCCAGATACATTGCTTTGTCATTCTTGCTCTGCAACTGAAGCTTTATTTATTTATGTTTATTTATTAATCTTTTGCAGCACCAAGGATTGAATTAAGGCGTTTGCGCTTTCCAGGGATACATGTATTCTACTGAGCCATGTCCCCGGCCCCAGGAAAGCTTTTGAAGTGAGACAAATTGTTACTCAGCAACCGTTAGACTTAGGGTCTTACACTGAATGGATTAAATTCAGGAAAAGAGAGGACAGGGATTCAGATTCTTTGATAGGTTTTGGAAATGTGAAGCTACTTTTCCACCCATGCTGTAAGACCTGAGCAAATGGTAAAATGTGGAGTCCACTGACTGCCTCACTGTGTCAGTGCAACAGGATATTACATTGCCCTGTTCAGCCTTTGGGTGAGAGAACTACAGTGGATGGAGTCATTTGGGGTTCATTCTGATAGGATATGAGGGGAAAAGTGTTGTCCCAACTCCAAGAGTGTGTCTCCTAAATCTGTATATTTTGACCATTTGTCAGTGCTACAGCACAGAGGCAAACTTATTAGAAAGAGCTTCAGGCTCAGAGGACTCAGGAAACAGTGGCAAAATACTGTAGAACTCAATGGGCTGTGGGGAAGAGAAAAAAGTCCACAGCACACTAGGATACAGCCTCCAATAGGAGGCAAGATGTTGATCTCTAGGGTGGAGGGAAGAGTCTGAGGAATTCCTTTCCCATCTTGCTCTCAGCCCTGAGAGATCATGTGCACTTGCCAGATATGATATTCACGCTGCTTCCAATTTGGGTGAGAGCACCTGGAGGTCCTCTTCTGAACTATGCACTTCAGGTGAGCAAGCAGAGAGGGTCAGGCTCAGTGAGGGTCATGCTCCTGGTTGTGGGTTGAGTGGGGAAGACCTACCTCAGAGACAGAGACATGGAACTCGTGAGATTTACTATGCTCCCCCAATGTTCCAAAGTTAAGATTTCTGCTGGATGTGACTCTACCTCATTGTATCAAGAGTGTAGCATTCCAGCCTCATGAAGAAGCCCTGGTTTGGTAGCCAGGAATGGAGAAGACCTGGTTCCTGCAGGTCAATGGGAAGACAGAAGGGATACTGAGAAAGTCACATTTCAGAGACAGAGTCTCACAACATTATAGCAAACACTGTGGAGGCTACTGTATGGTAGGAAGTGCAGAATTTTCAGGAGAGAAACCTCTTTGTACACCATGGCCCTGACAGGATGTGAGAGCATTGTTCTGAGGATTCAACTTCAGGTGAGAGGGGCAGAGAAAGCCTGGAATTAGTTACATATGGGTGTGAGACTGGAAATCAGAAATCCTTAATGCAGTGAGATGATCTTAGAAGATTCTAGAAAATCCTCTCTTCTGGGATATCCACTCATGGTGAACTATTCTTAGCAGAGCACTCCCTTTCTCCTCAATTGTAAATGAGATTTAGAGCCTTTAACTAAAGTCTTTGTTTGAAGTGGGAAGAGCAAAATTTCTAGGGTGATATAGGTTAAGGTAGCCCTGCTTAGAGGGAAAATGTCTCAGCACATTAAACTTTTCCCTCAGGGTAACAGTGGAGCTGAACTAGAACCTAGATCTAAGGAGTGAGCTTCAGTTGGGAGGAGCTGGACAGTTCTGAGCAAAGTTAGGTCAAGAGGAGGCCCTAATGGTGGACTGAGGAAGTCCCAAGCTGGCAGAGGTCCCCATAGTACCTACAATTGCCTCTGCTAATCCCAGCAAAGGGCACTGGGTCAGGGTAGGGATTGGGGTGCTTGGGGTGAAGATGGAAACGATTCACTCCTGTTGCCTCAGGGATCCTTGAGGGCAGAGAAAGAATATTGGTCTGAAAGCTATGTTACTGGAATAGGGAGCAGAGAAGACTTGGACTAGTCATGTTCATGAAGAGCACAGTTCAAACCTCAGAATACTGAGTTTCCTCAGGGAATTCTGATTCACTTATTGATACACAGAGTGGATATAAGCTACAGCACACAGGGAAGTTAGAATGGGCCTCTCAGCCATGTCCCTCCCAGGTGGCCTGGGTGTCAGTGCTGTTTTCAGTTCATTGCTTCAGATGGGTCTAGATGTAGGACTGAAGATAGGTTGGCTTAAGTTGAGGGGCTGAGATGAGAGAGAAAGCTGCAGAGTATGTGACTATCCTCATCACTGGCTCTGTATTTAGTGTTGCAGGGTGAGTGGCGAATTCTCAGGTGAGCAGCTGCTGTTGCCTCTGGAAACCTCTGGAATTTAGAGCCTGTATCTGGGGCTCTTGGTTCAAGTGGGAGCAGCAAAGAGCCCAGGGCTCATCTAGGTCAGCTTGAGGGACTGTGTGGTAAATGTGGCATCTCTGAGTAAGGTAGTGGACCCTAGTTACCATCCCTGCCTTTGCTAACAGTACCTAGGACACTCCTGCCAGGAAACTCCACTTCCAGTCCCCAATGACATGCTGAATTTGTGCCTTAGATACTCCTGTGTCACAAAGATAGTTCAAAAGGGGCAGCATGGATTCGATATAAGACACAGGGTCTGGCTTTGGGAGGGATGAATGTGAAATCAAGGACAGCACCAACGGCGCTGTGGAAATTTCCTTTTAGAACTCCTTGCCACACTTGTTAAGCTCTGTGGGAGGCAATCAATGAAGTTGGCTTCTGGCATTAGAGAGAGGCAAATGCCTCTTTCTGATGTCTCTCCATTATGTGGCAGGAGTAGGGAAAATGTATTCCCATGTCTGGTGATATTCATAGAGATTTGTGGAAACCCCAGCCAGGATAACTTCCCCTGAGGAATATAGATCTCTCTTTTACGTTTTTAGGTTCTGATCTGACAGGCTCAGGCTTGTTTGAATGACTCATTTCCCAGTTTTGCCCTTGAGGAGCAAATAGGGTGCAGATGAGACCATGGGTAACTAGGGTCAAGAAATTAAGCAAGGAATGAGGGCACACATCCCTCTCCCCTAGAATAGACCTTGGAGGCCTTCCCTGTCCCAGAAATCAGGCCACACAGTCCTTAGGCCTGGTCCTGGATGTTTGAACACCCATCTTCTCATCTTCTCCAGGATAGATTGGGAAAAGTTCAACTTTCTTGATCTTGGATAAGGTTAGTGGCTCACCAGAACATACAGTCATGCATAAGGCCGCCCTTGCTCTTGAGTCTGTAGAAGCCCCATGCAGGCATAACATGCCAGGAATTCCTCACTTGTAGAACAGTATCTATGGGACCCTGGGGTCTTTGAAAAAGAAACAAGACAAGATCAAAAAGTATCACTGGTCCTTGCCCAGTCATGGTGAGAAGTGAGGCAGATAATCTGGTCTCAGTACACCTGAGAGATGAAACACAGCCTGCCTAGGCTTTAGGACTGGGTACTGACTTGCAGCCCCACATACAGTCAGAGAGAAAAGCTGAGGTCATGCAACAAGTGGAAGTTTTCAGGACTCATATGGAAGACAGAGACATGAATTTGAGGGGCAGTTCACCCTATGTCAGAGTGGACATCCAAAAAAGTGTCAGCCTCTGAGAGATGCAGTTCACACTTGCTCTACATTTGGATTTTAGGCAGCACGGGACACTGTTCTTGGCATTGTGGCCTCAAGTCACCAGACCCAAGAAAACTGAATTGGCTTGGACAGCATTCTAGGGTGGCCAAAGGTAGGACTTTGAGAACTCTACCCCTGTCCCCTATATTCACCTCTGCTTTTCTAGGGTGATGGTGGACTTGATTTGCCAGAGGCAGCCTCAGGTCTGCAGTGGGAATATCTGATCACTTGGGCTTACACCTCACAAGGGAGGGCCTCTGGGTTCTGTTCCTTCTCAGTCTGAAGAAACCCTCACAGAGTGTTCAGATGTGCTTCATTTTTGTTTCTCTTGCATCAGGAAAGTGGCCATTGCTATGGTGATCCGTTCTTGATCACAGAAAGAGACACCTCTTGTGGGAGCAGTACCAGATGAGGATCTATTGGAAATCAAGGAGAGGAACATAGCTGAGGCATGAAGGTTGTTTATACCTGACTTTCCCACAGGATATCATGTCTGCATCTTGTACGATGAATAAACACTATGACAATAATAAGCAATGTATTAATTTTTGAAGCTGTTGCAGTAGTTGGTTGTGAAACAGTCTCTTTGATAATTTTTCCTCAGTAAAATTATTTTTGAAAAACTAATGGATATACATTGTAATATCAAAATTCTCAACAGATACTGAAATGTTACAAAATTGATTTAAATAAATGACAAGTACAAAAAAAAAAGAAAGCCACATTAATATGCTCAGCTGCAAAAGGCTCAAGTCCACAACTTCTGACATTGCTAGTCTACGGACAACTGGACAACCCACTACTATTATGAACTACTGGAGTATATTGGACTAGTTTGCTGAATTCCCGCAGTTAAAATATTTAAATGACAATGGAATACCTGTCTTTGATGAAACTGAGCAAAGAAGGGGTTACATATGAATGACCATTTTCTATATGTATATTCAAAATAGGATAGATATACATACAGGTACATTCTCTTAATTCAATGAATAAAATATTTGTTCTAAAAAGAGATTAATATTAATTATGCCTTTACGGGGCCAGGGAGATGGGTCAGTGGAATAAGCGCTTCCCTGGCAAGCACAAAGGCCTGAGTTCAATCCATGGTTCCGCAAAAATAAAGAAAATATTAATTATACTTTTACAATGACATTTAATAAATATTAATTTACAGTTGAATAGTCTATAATTATCAATGTACTTTTCTTAAAAATTACAAGTCGAGATTGATAAACAATGAAGTGACTAATTTTATGTGATATTTATGGCTATGATGGGAAGTTCCTTCACTTGTGTATGCACAGCTTGCAAAATATCTGCTGAAATGGTGAACTAATTGTACTTTGAATAGATAATAAGGTTTTTAGCTCCACCATATTATCTTGTTAGAAGTTTTCACAAGGTCGCGGCAGACATTTAATTTCCTGATCTATTACGAAGAAAAGAAGGTAAGATTATGAGTTGATGAATTAGCCTCCATCGTTTCATTGCTTTGAGGCACTGAGAATGAAAAAAATAATTACAGAAACAAAAAATATACTATAGTTACGTATTCCTCAAAGGAGAGGAACATGTTATGAGGAATTTGTCATTAAACAATAGCATTTTTGCTAAGATATCATGGAGTACACGTACATTAGTTTGGAGGGTTACATTAGCTCCTTCTTTTCACGTGACATTGGAAGTAGTGAGAGGAATGATGAACATGAGATTGATGAGGCTTATGCTCATATGAATTGCTATAAAATTTTATAGTAAACTTTGTTGAAGTAAGGAAGCATGCAAAGATTCGGATAAAGGTATTGTATATTTGCTACATAAACTTCTAATCTGGTCATCAGTTATTACGTACTGTATTTAATTGTATGTGTTATACATTTGCATGACTGACAACTCAGTGTGGTTAGACTGGCTGCACTAAACAATATAAGTAATACTTGTGCTAGATGTTTCCACAGCTACAGAGTTACTAGGTAATTCTTTAGTTTAGTATCAAGCAGTGCATGCATCTCCTTTTGGCGAAATATGACTATGGGACACATGAACGTACACTGTGAAATTTTGAAGAGTTATACAGTTTTATAAAATTAATATTGCTTTCTGATCATGCTACAAATTATATTGGAGCATGGTTCTGACCCATAGTGATTACATTCACAGTGTGAAATTGCTCCATGTCCACAACACATTGCCCTTACATTTCAGGCCTTTCCCGGTCCTCCCTCATCTTCACTGAAGCACTGAAACAAATTACATGTGTTCATGAATTTTGTATGTTTTAGTACATCAGTCTCACATTTCTCATAGACAATTGCATGTGCAATATATTTTATTCATTTTATTGTGAAACAGATATCACTGAGACAGTGTCAAAACCGACTAGTAGGATTGTTTCAATAATTAATACATTGCATATTGTTTTCTTCATAGTCTTTACTCATAGTACACATCTATTAGTACAAATCTTTCTTCTCATGGAATTAAGAGAAAGTAACTCTATATTTATGCTATTTTGTATATACAGATGCAAAATGGGCCTTAATTTGTGTACCATATTTTCAGTTTTGTCACAGATGATATTCCATTGCCATTTAAATATTGTAGGTGTGTGAATTCAGCAGATTTCAGAATTTTCATTTTAACCTATGTCACTCTCCTCTTTGTTTACTGTGTCCTTTCTTGCCATGAAATTTTCAGTGCTAGATTCCAAATTATCATCATATATCTCCAAATTTGACCTGCGAACTTAGGTTGCAAGCCATCCCGAAGAAAAGCTGATTAGTGTCCTGCAGCATATGCCATTCACTTTGCCTTATCTGACTCAAATGTTTTTAGTTGTTGTATGTTTCTATTTGTATTTCTGCTTTTCGCTTTTTATACTAGGAAGAGTATACGATACTTACACATGTATGCCCATTTTATTTCACTTATGAATATATGTTCAAGTGGCATCCACTTCAGTATAAATGCTTCAAGCTCATCATTCTTAATAGCTGAGTAATACTCCATTATATAGAAATGCCATATCTTTTTCAACCATTCCTCGTGTGATGGACATCTTGGTTGTTTCCAAGATTTTGATACCACACATTGTGCTGCTGTTAACATAGGTACACATATATCACTATGATACAATGTTTTCAGTTCCTCTGGGAAAATTCCTAGTAGGGGGATAGCTGGCTTGAATGGGATTTCTAGTCCTACTGTTTTGAGGATTCTCCACACTGACCTCCACAACGGTTGTACCAGTCTACATTCCCACCAGCAGTGGAAAAGTGTTCCCTTTTCCCTACAACCTAATCTTTGATGTAATTCAGGTATAAAAAATAAGATACACAAATAGCTACACTCTCTTAATTTACTGATAAGAGACATATGGTATAATAATGTCTGTAAGTATAATGTCATGTTGGCACCTTCTATAATACCAAAACATTATGAAAACAGTTGCAATGTATTAATTTATCAAATCCATCTTGTGAAGGTTCCCTAAAACTGTCTCATTGAAATTTGTACTTCAATGAAAGAAAAATGAAATAAATAAATAAATAAAAAATAAAATTAAATTTAAAAAAATTATCATCCTATTGACTTCCATATGTGTCACACCAGGTTGGCTTAAACCAATGAGGATTAAGTGTTCCCTTTCCCCCAAAGGTTCTCCAGGATTTGCATTCTGTCATTTCTTCAGGAAAGCCACTCTTGCTGGAGTGAGATGAAATCTTAGTGCAGATTTAATGTGCAATCATTGAATGGCCTGCAGCACTGATATTTTTTTTTCATGTACGTGTTAGAGAACCATCTTTTCTCACGTGAGAAATGTCATTCATTTCAGAATCCAGTTTCTTAATTGGGTCTTGTTATTTGTAGAACCTGAGTTTTCTATTTTTAACTATTTTAGATATTAGTTCTCTTTCTGAGGAATAGCTAGAAGATGGCTTTCAAATTCTGTTGATTATCTTTTCATGACATTGTGTGCTGCCTTTGCTGTACAGAGCTTTTTCATTAGATACTATCCTGTTTGTTGATTCTTTGTATTATGTCTTGTGTATCTGGGGTTCCATTCACAAACACCATGGTGATATCTGGTTGTACCTTTTTGTCAATTTTGTCTTTCAGCTGCTTACTTCTGTTTTACCATTTAGATAGCTGAGATATTTTTCTTTTAGTTCAGTGCATGATGAGCTGTATGGGACTAGGTTCAGGCTTTGTCTTGTGAAGAGGTGGTTTTCTGAATGCTATTTGCAAAAAAAGGTGACATTTTTTGTGGCCCCTTGTCAAGTATAAGATGTTTGTGGTTGGTTCGTGTTCCTGCCCTGTTTGTTCTCTTTGATGCATCCAGAAGAGGGTGGAAGGCCACAACAGTATCCTGTTATTACTGTAGATTGTACTTTAATTTGAGATCAAGGATTGTGTTACTTCTGACCTTGCACTGCTGCTGAGTTTGCTTTTAATTTTCTTTCTTTTTTGGGGGAGAACTGGGGATGGAACTCAGGTCTTTGTGCTCGCCAAATTTACTATTTCTCCCTGTAAGTTGTTTTCTAAATCCTACTGTTCCAGTTAATACAACTTCTTCCATTGTTCTTGTTTGAGCATGTTATTTTATTTTAATGTATTTATGTTTATATATGCACCATGCTTGTAGATTGGCTTTGCCACCCAAGAGAATCAGTATGATACCAGAAATGCTGTGTGACTGATTTATTTCACTTCAGATACAATCTCTAGTTGAATCCATTCATCAAAAAGTCTTCAGATTTTACTCACTCTGCACAGAGCAGTTCCGTATTATGTATCAGCATCACATTTTCTGTACCTTTGAATGTGCTGATGCAATATTGCTGTGCTTTAGAGAAGGTAGTCACAAGTCAATAGAGAGAGGGCCCCGGACCTCCTCATTAATTGTGACAGAGAAAAAAAAAGCATCATCTCCTTGGGGATATGGCACCCACTGAATTTGCCAACTCCTCACATTTGACCCGAGACACATGTGGTGCTAAATGGTGGCAATTCGTTGTGTTTATTTACTATCAGGAAGGAAGACAGTGGGACAGAGAGAAGGCTCAACAGAATAAGCACTTCACTGGCAAGCACAAGGGCCTGAGTTCAATTCTCAGTCTTGCCAAAATAAAAAGAAGACAGTTTTTGTGAGACTTTCACAATGTAGCAGAAAACTGGGAAGCCCGACATTCTTGAGGATATCTGAATGACCTGAAAGAGCAGAGAGGCAGCCATTCACCCAGACCTGTGGCTCTCTGACAAGTCATGGCCACCGCCACTAAGACTGGGCTTGCATTACTACGTGTGTATGGTGCAGGCAAGGTTTCTCTGAATATCATGCAGCAGCTAAAGTAGCCAGGGCCCTGTTGGAAAGTGTCCTCAGCTCATACATCCAATTTAATACAGGCAATGTTAGGAATGGGGTGTGTTGCATGCCCTGAAGTGGACAGAGGGATTTTTCCATGCCAGAAAGACACGTTCTATTCCACAGGTCTGCTATATCATACTGTGTTCTCTAGAGTATTGTGCTATGACTGAAACTGAAGCCTGCAAAACAGCCTCATTTTGTTTTGCCATATTCCCAGGCACCAATGTGTGTGAAGCCTACATCACCTCAAAAAGAGACCTAGTGTAGACCTCTGTGGTAGGCAATGTACGTGTGATTCTCAGCTAAAATCACTAATCTTCTCTGTCTGCCTGCCGGCCGGCCTGCCTACCTACCTGCCTTCCTGCATATCTGTCTGTCTCTCTGTCTGTCTGTCTCTTTCTGTTTCTATTTCTGTCTCTCTCCTGAATGCATGGCATCATAAACATAAATTCTCATTGTCCACTTGCAACATCACAATATCCCATGATCAGAGGAGCCAAGACAGCAAACAGGAATACAGCCATCCTGGACATAGAACTCCATGAGTATTCCTGGCTGTATAGGACTGCAAAGATGAGGAAAAAGCTGGCCCCAGTTCGTCATCTGCACCCACTTGTTCCTACACTTCGATTGGGGTTATAGCAAGAGACAAACCTGGGCTTTGGATCACAAGTGTTCCTCAAAATCCCCAGGGTATATTTCTTCTCACTAGTGCCATGGATTCTAGTGAAAGGAACTTATGTTGTGAGGGGTCCAGCTATCAGCAAGTGGAGTGTCCAAGTCTGTTCCAGGACAAGGATGTCCCTCAGATCTGGATGGATGCAATTAAAAATGATGAGATAGATAACATTTTGAGATTTCTGCTCCAGAAATTTCAAAAGATATAGCAGATCACCATGGAAGATTTGGAGCACATGGTTGCCTATAGTTCCCCTAAGCACTTCTCTCTGAAATTTACAGAAATTTGTGAGTGTATGCACCTGGGCTTGGGCCTTATTATAAAGGAAGTGCATTCCCTTGGCCACACATATTAGCTTGTCCCTGCCTTGGTACTCACGTATAGTGGAGTACTGGGTGATTGCATCCAGATTATCACTAAAGCTTTCCTGATAGCCATCCTTAGTGTGATCTGCCTAAAGGGCAATGGGCTCAGTGAAGAGCAACTTGGAGACATTCTGACACACAGGAAGGTACTAGCTGAGAGAACTCACATTACGACTGGGGACTCCTAGAAACTGATCAGAGAGGAATTTGTACAGGCTGAGTACTTTTTGTACCAGCAGGGTTCCAACAGTACTTCTGCTCGCTATGAGTTCTTGTGGGGTCTTACGGCCTATTCTGAGACCACCAAGATGAAGATGCATGAGCATGTACTCATGCTGGCTGTGAAAGACCCCAGGTCTTGAACACATCTCCATGAGCAGGCTATGAGAGAACACAATAGTACATTCAGAGTCTCTGGAGTTCAGGATGGGAGGCCATGACAGGGCATGTTACCCAGCAAGTGACAGGCTTACTTTGCAACCCAGGGATATGAGGTCCAATTTCCTTATATATTTCTAGAGATCTGGCATTTTGCTAAGCAGTGAAGGTGCAGGAAGGGTCTAAAATACCATGCATACCACAAGGATGTCTTTCTTGTTTGTATTACTTGTAGGTGGAGATGTGTTTAATTTATACAGCTTTGAAAACCTCTTCTTCTTCTAGAGTCTATAGTAACTCAAAGTGATGATTTGTAAAATCATTCTGATTGTTCATATATTGTCCTTTCCTGATATCATTTGTGAATTGCGAATTTTGATGTAAATTTTAGTGTCATTTTTTTAACATGGATCATAAATAGATGTTGCAAGTGTATTTTGTCAAGAGTAAAGACAGTTTTCATATGCTTTGTGATGAAATATGATTGGCATAGGAATTTTCTTTGTACATAAAAAGTTTTTGTGAATTTTGATGGAATGTAGAAATAGAAATAGTATATCAATGATTCTTGGAGATTTGTGTCTTTTTCTGTTTAGTCATATACCAATAAATATGTGTGTATCTGAATTTTCTTGGATTCCTGAATTACATGTAAGAAATTACTGTTTATTAAGATGCCCTTGAACTCTTCAACACAGTGACCCCCATCCTTTTTTATTTTATTTTATTTATTTATTCATTTTATTGAATTACAAATATGAATCAGACGGTTTTAAGACACCTCAACAAGACAGATTCGATAAATTAATACATTGCAAACTGTTTTCATGCTGTTTTGGTATCGTACAAGGTGCATACATGATATTATACTTACAGAGATTATTTTAGCAGATGTCTCTTATCAGTAAATTAGGAGTGTAGCTGTTTACTTATCTTATTTTTTTATACCTGAATTACATCAAAAATTCAATAATTATTTTCCTAGTGGATGACCATAGTACTAGAAGCCGACATAATATCCTGTCCAACCACCATTAGTGCAAATCTTGCCTCTCATAGGATTATATAGAAGCACAGCGTTATCTATCCCAACTGTACCATCTATACATACACATCATGATTTTTTTCTTTCTATACGCCCTTCTTTGTCTACACCTGTCAAAGGTGGGCACTCCATTGTCATTCAACTAACATAGGTGCTTGAACTCGACAGCACAATCCAACACAGTCCAGCATTCCACAACAATAGTGAGTTATTCAAAGAAGTTGTTGACCATAGCCATTTATAGCTCAGCTTAATATTATGGCCTCGCGATGTATACTTCATTTTTATACTTTTCTGCTGGATGGTTAAGACCTAGATAGAGCAAAACTTATATACCAACACATGTACTTTATGTTTCTGATGTGGTCAGTGACGTTCCCTCAGGGTTTATCTTGTAGTCCTGCATATTATTCTGTGGATCCTTTGTCTGTGTAATACTGAATAAATTTATTGGAGGAAGGAATTGGGGAGTAGGAATGAAGAAAGGGAGATTCGGATCAGCCTCTTAAATGAGGTGTGGTGTCAAAAGGTGGCCAATGAGAGCCTCTCAGAGGAAGTTTCCTGGAGCAAAATCGTTCAGTGAGTACTACATGAGTCGATAGTAGGATAAATACATAAAATTTTGAGCAGAGTTAATAGTTGATTCGTTTATTAAGGGCTCAGGGAATTATGATCAGTGATTGGAGCCCATATTTATTCTTTTTATTTTTTTAAATATTTTGTGGATGATTCAACACACCATGGGTGCGGCGCTGGCATGGCATGTCATGCCCTAGATCAAACTATGATCCCTGAGTTGCCTAAGCTTCCTAAAGCAGGGACTTTAGGCTGCAGTTCTATCTCCTGGCCCTGGAGCCCATCTTTCTATCTATTTGTTTTACTATGGTATTATTTTTACTATGGTATTGTTTTACTATGGTATTGTTTTTATACAACATTTTCTTATATGTTTCTCCTGAGTATTTAAGCTCCAATTATAATGAGGCATTTGTTTATCAATATTAACGTCCTGCTGTCTATCATGGCCAGTCAAGTCACCTTGGCATTATTTTTACACCATGTAAATTTTTACACCTTTTCTCTCATGTGTCAGTGCCAGTGATCAGCATGTGATATGGCCTGGATTGATCATGTTACTTTGTGTGAAACCAGAAGAGAATTTTCCTTCTTGGTGGCCCACCTGTTGTACATTATATACTTATTAAATCTTGTCTTCGGGGTCCTGCATGCTCCCTGCTCCAGAAGTGATGTCACTCAAAAATGTTGTAGGATCCTGTAGAAAGGTTTGCCCATATCGTGAAAGTTAATTGGCCTTGAAGAGCCAGGGACAAAATATTGAATGACCTCTTAATGCATTGGCTTTTGTTCATACTTGTAAACTTTAGCTGTTGAGCATGGAGAAGAGGAAATCAGTGATATTTCCACTTCTCCACATGGAGTGCACATGGAGTTTAACTACTACAATATCACTTGAATAACAAGTGCTGTGAAATACAAAGTATGGCCAGAGGATTTTAAATGCTTACCAGCAAAGGCTGTTATTGCAATTTAGTCCGTGAAGAATTTTGCCAGACATAAATTTCAGTTTTATAGAGAAAACCTGAAATCAAATTCATGACATAGACTCCCTCAGCCTTGCACACTATGTGGTCAAAAGCCAGAGGGAGAGCCCAGCACAGACTCCAGCACAAGGCCTGGTGCCCATGGCAGCAACTCCAGTGGAGGGCAATTTAAAAGGAAATCAGTTCCTTTTTGCAGCTGACCATATAATTGCCTTTTGATGGTAATATTTGTGAAAGAACCTTGAATGCATAGGGATTTTCACGCACTGATGCGCATAATCTTCAGTCTTCTGATCACTTAAACCTGGGATTTCCAGGTAACTTAAACCCTCTGTGAATTGGTAATGCTGCCAGACTTGGATGGAGCACATGAGAGGCTGGGGAGATGGCTCAGTGGAATAAGTCCTTCCTTGGCAAGTGCAAGGGCATGAGTTCAATCGCTGTTTCTGGAAACAAAAATAAAATAAAGCACCCATGTTAAATTACGTCAAAGTGTGATCCTGCACATGATCAAAAGTCTGAACATTTGTTCTGCAAACAGAACTTTAATGTTTCAGGTACTGGCTTTACTGCACTTTGATGTTTCAGATACTTGACTCATTGAAGCCAAGGCAGTGATGTATTGTGAAAGGCTCACAGCACAATTTTATTCATGTGATGTGTTCACTAAATCTCATCTGAACTTCCATGAACATAAAATATTCCTGCCATGTCTACCAACACTTCTGTTATTCACTGCCACAGACTTTCTCATTTATTGGATTGGGATGTGCAATTATAAATTGTGGAGAAATACAAAGTGTACATAAGGACCCAAAGTCTCAATACTGTTGAAAATGTAAGTCTATGATCATGAAAAATACCAAAGGGAAAGCATTTTTAGTCAAACATCAACTGATTATAAAACATTTAGTAACAAATGGAAACCATCACCTACTCTGGTATCCTTTAATGCAATGTCAATAAGAAGAAACAAAAGCAATGACTGCCTATAATTGCATTGTTAAATTGAAAATGAAAATAATAAATGAAACTGAATGGGCATTTTTAACCCTTTGAAAGAGAATGACAGAGAATATTGAAGTGTTCCAGTCATATTGTTTAAAGCTTACTTTCTAATAACTGACTCTAAATCAAAAGCACCAAAATTCCAAAGTGCAAGAGATCTATTACTGACAGTAAACAGAAACAGACTAGAGGAAATCTTGTCCCTAGCTGAGCAAGGTGTGACAGACAATTCTGATACTCTACAGCAGTGACCCCTAACCCTTACTGCACATGTATCCCTTGGAATTCCATGATCAAAGTAGTCCTAGCAGTGTCAAATCTATCTGATTGTGTGGTGCAGTCCAGGATCACAACCAATGTCAGGAGGTAGGGAGCTGCCCTCAAGGAATAAAGTACAGGTAACAGAGCACTAAGTGGGTGGAGTCAAGCAGAAGTCAGTCATGTGTCAGTACTAACACTGACCTTTGTGGCTCGAGGTGACACATTTCCTTTGAGGGTGTTGATTTTACTGTAGCTGAAATGTGGCCAGGGCCAGACACTCAGAGGGGAAGTCTTAGTACTGAGATGACAGCCTGAATGTGTGGAAGACTGTTCTGAGCAGTGCTTGGAGACAGTGGTGAATCCCAGAGTACTCCTTTCCTGGGACATCAAGGAGAGCAGTGGCACAATGCAGGACATAAGTTTCAAGGAACTTATGTTCAAGCTCTTTAAGGTTTTCTTTTCTTTTTTTTTTTTTTTTCTTTTGGTGGAGCCAGGGCTTCAGCTCAGGATCTTGTGTTTTCTTCAAGGTTTTCCTGAGAAGCAAGGCTGGCTTTACATTGAATGGAGGACTTACCATGTTTGTCCTGTTACACTCCTGTGTGCAGGGAGTGTATAGAATCGCAGGTCTTATATTGCCATATGGACTACTTTCCTAGGGACAACTTCTCCTTGTGAACTGAGTTTATCTGGCCTTTGTTACAAGACACATTTCAGGATGTTTCTAGTCACTTTGATCAGTAAGACATGTGGTCAGATAAGTCTTTCCTTCACCTAGTGCTTCGCTATCTAGCATCCCTTCCCACTGTTCACAGGTATCTCCCGCTGCCTTAAATCCCTAATGAATCTGAGAATATTTTCACTTATTTCCCTTGTGAAGGTTGCTCATGCTAGATATGTTGGGATGTGTAAATTTGCTGGAGGTATCATGAAGCTGCATCTGTACTGAGCTGACTTGCTTGCTGGAATTCCAGGGTTGTAGGTTTCAGTATCTGAGAAGACTCATGAGTGCCAAAGTAGACTTTTCGTGAAAGTGGTATGAAGAAATAGTTTTCTTCCAATGGAAGAAAAGTTTGCGGAGAGAAGAATGGGAATTTTACCAAATTGTAGGATCTGTGAGTAAAGTGGCCCCAGCAAATACAGTGTCCTACACAGGTAACTTATGTTCAAACTCTTTAAGCAATCATTTCAGGGAACATAATGGGGATGTTGACTACTAAATTGCATTTTTACCCATTTTTAACTTCTTTCCTTGTGATATATAGCTTCCCGTGGAAACACACAAGTGAATTATCTCAAAAAATTTAGAGAATCAGAGGTTTAGTTAAAACAATAATAATCTATTTCTCAACAAATACTGAATAAACAAGATGCCAGAAATTTTGCAATGTATTTGAATGCATAGCTTTCATTCCACTAGCCACTAAAACAAGAAATTTGGGTCAAGTGCACTTCACAGATGAAGACACTGTAGCCTCCTGGTCTGGGGAACTTCTTATGGTTCCACTTTTGGAATGACAAGGCCACGATCTGCAATCTCTTTACATCCTCTGCCCATTACTCTTGATCTAAACACAGGTCTTTTCTGAATTTGGTTGTATACTTAAAAATCTTTAAAAATAAATTATCACTATTTTCTTGTCTCTGCATACTGAGATCAAAAGTGTGAACCCAAAGTTAAGCAAGAAAAGCTTTATTGAGCTCATATTTTGTGTATTGTTCAGTGCATACATAGCTTGCTCCCACACACATGGCCTGACATAGGGACAACTATCACAAGTGGTGGAAGCCTGTAAAAGCAACAAGAGCAAACTTGGGAGTAAGCTGCTTTCTCTTCATCATACTTTGTGTGGGCTCCTCTCCCCAGGGAGAGTGTAGCTATCAGATCTTTAATCCCAACAAGAGATAACAAAACACAAACTCTAGATTCCGCCAAAACCATAAAGATAATCTAATCTTTAGATTCAGCTGTGTCCAAAAAATTGCCCACATCATTGCATGAGGCACTTGGGGAACATCCAGGCACAAATTCTAAGACAAGGTGAGGAAACTATTGGAGTCCCAGGCACTGAATAATGCGCTGAATTAAATATGCAAAAATGAGCCAGCGGTGGGTCTGAGGTGAACTTTCCAGAACTTTCTCTTCTCCATATCTTTGATAAAACCTTGCTGTCACTTTACTCACCCTGGATTGTCTGCAAAGGAATCAGATTTTTGGCATCAAAATTAAATTTCTATAACTAAATTGAGACACTGTGTTACGTACCTGACAAGCAAAATGACACTCAAATAATTGGCAAATCTCACAATGTAGTTTTTGTCTTGCAAGGTGAATTAGGATAGATTTTTGGATCTCTTTGTCATTCTTGTAAGTGTATAGTAGAAATACTACAAAATGTCCCCTTACCTCATAGCCTTCCCATGAGTTTATGAGGTGGACACAACCCAAAGCTCCCTCAGAACCTCCAAGTCAGGCAAGACCATGCAGAACACAATAGAGAAAGGAAAGGATCATGTGTGGCTGACATGGTCCAAACCATGAAAGGCTTTGAGTACATGGAAAGGGTCTCTGATTAATACGAAAATAAAACAAATTCACTTTCTTTCTAATGTCTGGAGCCTGTGAGCACTCTTTATAAATCTGAATATTTGCACTATGCTCCATGGCCTTCTGGTGATATTCAGACATGAGTAGTCAAAGCCCTACTGGATAAGTCACAATTTAGGAAAATTTACATGACTGCAAAGCCAGACAAGTATTGTCCCTCTACATAGAAGGTTAGTGTGAATGGAAGTACATACATGTGCCAGTGAGTGAAGAACAAGACCCTCTCATGGAAATGAGACTCGGACTGTATTTAAAGCATCTGCTTCACTCCAACGTGGCACTTTAAAGACTAGAGAAGTTCTAGGCATATGCCACGTGAGCACAAATTCCTCCTGTACATAAGAAAACTTTTTCTGATGAAATCATGGCAGTTGTATTTTGTGAGCATCTGCTGTGCAACTACTTATATGACCTTCACAATTCTTCACTCCCACAGCATGCCCTACCATCTTTTTCAGCCTTATGATATGAGAAACCATATATTCCACTTGTTAAGAAGAGACATTGTGTATTGTTATGCGAGTGAAATGCTAGCAGACACATTGCTCATCTCCAAGAGTCATTTCCTCCCAAAGTGCTGGATTCATCCTCAGGCCCTATTTACACAGAACCCAACGCTCTCTATACACACACCCAGGAGTTCAGCACAGCATGTTTGTTTAATGTCCCAAGAGCAACACAGTTTTTCTGACTTGGATGTCCTATGAGGCCACAGATGCTGCCTGCAGCATTTCCTTTGTGCCTTGCACATTCATACATCATACAAGCACACCTATCAGTCCCCTGAAAGTTGTTTTGTACTCCCAAGTGTGAATATTGGGTGTTGATTGAATCATCAAGTCCCTGTGGGAACTGGAGGATTCCTCCACCTGTAGCTCTGCTCTTTTTCATCCGATCCACTCCTGATATCAACTTGACTACTTCACAGTATTATACTTTGCACCTACTTCCAATTACTCTCAGCAAGACATGACCCCCAATGCTGATAGAAACATGAAAATATCCCCTGTTGATTCAGCCCAGAAAGGGTAATTTTCCAAGTTATTCCTGTGTGTGTTGAGGAGACCAGAGGGTTTCTGCCACCAAGAAAGCCCTATGAATTCTTAACTTTTTCCTTGTGGGAGATTTAAGAAAGTCTAAGTTTTAATAGTGGACATGAGCACAGACACCACACAATGAACGAGTGCAGACAGGAGCCTTGTGTAAGGCAGTCATGAAATGCATAGTTGTGGTAAAGGCGATCAAGATGTTGTCCTATTAATCATATTCAGCATGAATCTTCAAGGCTGGAGGTATACACACTGTAAGATGCACCTTGTTTGTCAGTGAGGCCTGGAAAAATGCAACCCCTCACAGAGTCCAGGGGAGAGATCACTGCATGAAGGTGGGCCTTGAGCTTGACTTGGATGCCACCCATAGCTAATCTCTGCACCTCAGTGTGTGCTTTTCTGCCCTGTTTGAGAACAAAAGTTGCATTTTTTAAATTCTTATTGCATTGAAAGAGCCAGATCTGGACTGAGTTTACCATATCTCCAGGACTCCAAGAAATGATAGTAACCATCGGTGGGAAGAGACTCATAGGAGCAAACTAAAACCACAGCAATGACTGCACACTTCCATCACACAGCATAGTCATGTGAAGCTCTAGAAAAATATACAGGGAGAAGATCCCTTGGCCACATGAAGAAACACTTCTGCTTACCTCTTTCCTTTGTGGTAGGTATTCGGCATGATGAGGAGACTGAATCCAAAGCCAATCCATTGTGCAACACTAAGAGTACACCTGCACTCCCAGAAGAGATTTGTACTTTAGGTGTCCTAAGAGGCTGAAATTGTTCAGATTTTGACAAGTTACATATTTTCTTTACATCCTGTAGGGCATAGTTGCATTATGTTGATATGTGAAATATGAACTTTTTATGATTAAGTTGATATGATATGGAGTGTAAAGACGTTTTAGGAAGTTGTTTTTGGATAGGAACCTCATGTGTGGTGACATTTACTTGTTACTCTTGACAGGTAAACATGCAAGTGAAATTAGCAGTTGAAAGCAGGATTGTCCTGAATGTGACAGATTGAGGAAAATGTGGTTTTCAGTAACATTTACAGCATCTGGCCTCTTCTACTCTATAGTATTATGCCTCTCCAATTCCAAGTCACCATTGTCATTGTCTGAGTGGTTCTGGGCCTCCAGGAGCTACCTTATACTGCCTCTGCCTAAGATCCCCTCTATCATAGACTGAAAACATGGGTGACCTCACCATGTGCCCCTGTGGTTGTGCTTCTTGAAGCAGCAACATGAAAAAACAGTCCTAAAACTGCCTTGTGCTCCTGGAATTAACCGTGGAAAACGAAGTAAAACTGAGTGGAGACCTAGAACCTCAGAGAAGCAACTTAGTGTATGCAGCATGTTTATGAGGAAGGCCTGGAGGAGACTGAAAGTGGTGGAGGTGCTCTGAGTGTAGGTTGTGGCATGGGGGCTGAGTTCTGCACAGGGAACCCATGATAGCATCAGTCAGAGGAAAGGTTCATAGTTCTGCCTCTATGTTATTGAACAGGCTGAAGCAATGGCTCACAGCAGGGATTCCAGTGACCTATGAGTAACACTGCACAACAGGACAAGAGATATCAATGTTAGGCTTCCAGAAATTGTGTGCATAGCCATCTGAAACAGCCCTAGTAGGTGAAAGCTCTCATTAAAACCATCACTATTTTCATGAATGTAAGCTGTGCACCAGAATATGAATAGAAAGTTCAAGCAGAAACATGCAGGGTAATTGCTGGTCTACTTTAATCAAATGAGCATCTGCACTGCACCTCTACCAATGGGCAAACGGTTTTCTAGAACTGTGTACCCAATAACAAGGAAAAAGATATATTCATGTATATATACAGGAGAATTTTGTTAAATCTACTTCTGATTTCTGCTGGTCTTCTGAAAGGAGTAGGTAGTCTTCAATTCATTTACTTTTTATTTTTTGTTTTATATTTCTTATAACTTTCTGGTTGGTGTTACTCATTTTGTGCTTTTTTTAACCCGTTTTGCATGTTTATATTTGATAACTTAAAAACTAACTTGAAGTTAACCTTATGCATTGCAGCAACCATGGTTTAATTCCATTAGTTTACTGAAATTTTGTGTCTTGGCTGATGCTTTATTTTTTATTATTTTATAACCTTGAAAAATGTTCATGAACGGGACCCTAATGCAGAGTACATGTGCACGTGTACTTTGCAGTAGGGTACCATTCATGAATACTTCATACACTTTCTCTTTCTAGTGAAGCAAAGTTCATGCACACGTTTGCTAGAAGCACTCAACAGCGTGTTGAACCTACATCAGGTCTGAGGGGTGGACACAATAATCCTGAATATGTAAAGTTCTTCCCCCTGAACATATGCAGAACTCATTCCAATTCTCTGCTGTTGCTCAGCCTCATCCCCTAGGCACTACTGTCTTAGTGCTTCAACAGCCCCCCATATATTGTCACCCCTGTCACCTTCAAAGAACCTGGATGAGAAAACTCTTCTCTGTATGTAGCAGCAGAATTACTTAAGGATCTGTCCAGACCCAACTACATAGTGGGACTGCTGTGTATGTCAGTTGTGGTTGGAATCCAAGGAGCAGTGGTTGCATAGTCCAGTGCCTTGCATCAGGAACTACATACTGTCCAATCTATAAATGATTTATCACACAGTGTATCATTAGTCCTTATGACTCAGGAACTGAAGATCAAAAGCTAGAGGCCAGGGTGGACTCCTTGGAAGAAGCTGTGCTATAATTAGGAAAGCAGGTACAAGCCTTGCAAATTAGCCTGTGCCTGTGCTGTCGTGGAGTATATCTATTCCTTTGAGTAACTACTGCTTTGTACAATAATGCTGGGTATGAATGGAAAATGATCCAGATCCACATCATGGGAGTGTAGATCTATTCCGACGTGGATTTGCACCTAACTCTATTACATAAAGAAATTTCGAAAATAATTTCTGCTCATTTTCTCACTGCTTAGACTTCTGCTTTGAAGTGAAGTATTTTTTAAAAGGTGCAAAATATTTTTTTGCATGGCTTAGTCTTGGATCTGGTCTTTGGTCATTCCAGTTATCTCATTGCTTCTTCTATGAATTTTTCCAGGAATCACTCCATGGACCGTAGGGCAACTACATAAGTTCTGTGTTGCCTTCCACAAAAAAAATAACTTTAAAAAACAGACAGGGAGATGTTGGATGCCAGACCCCACAGCTGGCTTGGTCTTGTTAAATAAATAGTTGGACAAAACATTAAAATGTGGCAACATAGCCACGTTCCTTATTCCGCAGCTTGAGTAATGGGCCCAACAGCAAACTCAGTGTTCCTTCTATTGGTCACTTTGATCATGAGAAAGGATTATGATACCACAAAAATAAGAAACATTTGAGTTAAAATGGAAAAATCCTGGGCAGAAGAACAAAAGATTTCTATATATAAGCTTAAAACCAAATAAAGTCATTGAAGGGCCAGCAGTCCTGTCCTCCCATCCCTGGTTTTATTTTGTTTCATGTTCCTGGAGATCCTCTGTGAGGGCTGGAACTGCATACCCACAGCCTGTGCATGAAGCCTTTACCCTATGTGCCCTGGAGAGACACTTTTGCTACAACAAATGGGCAAGATGTAGTTTGGGTACTATATGAAATAGCTTCTTATTATAACACCACCAGTCAAGCAGGGGTAACAAAAACATTGGTGAGGAGAAATTCTTCTGGCAAAAGAAAATCATTATTTCTATTCCAGGTAACAGCAGTAGGACTCAAAATAAGCATCCATATGAAGTGATGCAGTGTAAATGCAGTGCATAGTTTTTCATGGATCCAGAATGAAACATTGGAATATTAAGCCACACTCAATTTTCGGAAGAAGTATAAAGCTGAACATGTTGGAAAAGATACAGATTGAAGATATTTGTGCTGTGTTTTAATGTTCATAAGAGCAATTATGACCAAAGAAGCAGTGAGCAAGTAAGACAGAATGGTCCAACTGTTTTGTGTTTCCCAGCCTCTATTACTGGCAACAGTACTTTACAACATCCTCATGTGTTGAATAGCCAGACAAGAAGGAATGTGCACGACATGTAAAGTCACAGGCATGGCATCCCAGTTATCATGGCTTATCCAGCTACTGCTGCTTCATAATTATAACCTTCCAGGGACAATGACCACTGCAGGATTCCCTGTGTAATACCACTGCTCACAGAGACATGTCAGCCATGTGTGCAAAACTAAGAAAGAGCAATTAATTTTTTTATTTATTTATTTTCTATTTTATTGAAGTACAAATATCAATGAGACAGTTTTAAGACACCTTAGCCGGACGGATTCAACAAACTAATAAAATGAAAACTGTTTTCATAATGTTTTGGTTTTCATACAAGGTGCATACATGATATACTTACAGACATTATTATACCAGATGTCTCTCATCAGTAAATTAAGAGACTGTAGCTGTTTATGTATCTTATTTTTATACCTGAATTTTATCAAAAGATTTAATAATTAATACTTTCTACCTTGTTATTTTCCTAGTGGTTGTCCATAACCCTAGAAGCTGACATAATATCCTATCCAACCACAATAGTGCAAATCTTGCACCTTATAGAATTATGTAGAAGCATGGTTTATCTATCACAACTGCACTGACCATACATATACATCATGAGTCTTCCTTTCTATACCCCTTCCTTTGTATACACCTGTCAAAGAAGCGCACTCCATTGCCATTCAACCAATTTAGGTGTGTGAACTCGATAACACAAACCAACACAGTCCACAATTCCACAACAATAGTGAGTTATCTGAAGAATTTGTCAGCCATAGCCATCTACAGCTTGCTATTGTGGCTCTGCGTTGTATACCTCATTTTCATACTTTTCTGCTGGAAGGTTAAGACCTAGATAGAACAAGACCTATATATCAAAACACATGGAGTTTGTTTCTGATGAGGTCAGTGAAGTCCCTTCAAGGTTTATCTTGTTATCCTGTACCTTATTCTGTAGATCTTTGGTCTGTGTCACCTATGTGGATGAGTCATGGCCAATGCTTGACCAGTTTGCTTTCTGTGAGAGCCTGAGAAAAAGTCTTCTCTCCTTGTGACTCTCCCCAGGTGCACTATGGAACTTCTATCTGTTTCCTCTGTGGCTCCATAAACTCCTTGTTCAGAAAATTTGGGGCTCAACTGAGTTCCATGATGCTACAGTACAGGTTCTCCTATGTGAAATGGAAATAAAAACCACACTGCGATAACATCTCACTCTAGAAAAAATGGCTCTTATAAGGGTATCAAACAACAGCAAATTTTGGGGAGGTTGTGGGGCAAAGGGAGCACTTCTCCACTGCTGGTGGGAATGTAGACTGGTACAACCATTGTGGAGGTCAGTGTGGAGACTCCTCAAAACAGTAGGACTCGAAATCCCATTCATGCAAGCTATCCACCTACTGGGAGTTTTCCCAGACAAAATGAAAACATTGCATCATAGTGATATATGTGTACCTATGTTTATAGGTAGCGCAATGTGTGATAGCAAAATCTTGGAAACAACCAAGATGTCCATCACATGAGGAATGGTTGAAAAAGATGTGGTATTTCTATATAACAGGGTATTATTCAGGTATTAAGAATGTTAAGCTTGAAGCATTTACATTGAAGTGGATGTCACTTGAAAATATACTCACAAGTGAAATAAACCAGACACACATATGCAAGTATCATATAGTCTCCAAAGTATAAGAAGTGAAAAGAAAATTACAAATAAAAATGTACAACAACTACAAACAATTCAGTAAGATAGGGTAAAGTGAATGGTATATGCTGTAGAGTATTAATCAGCTTTTCTTCTGGATGGTCAACAACCTAATTTCGCTGATCAAAATAGGAGAAATAGAAGAGCCACAAGGCCAGCCAACATTTTGGCCCTAGCCTTTTAAGGTCAGCAAAGACTCAGGACATAGGAGAAATTACTTTTTTATATTTTAGGGAAGGATCTAGAGGGTGTTGAAGGTCTCACCACTATATCGCACTAGCAAATGTGCCTGTTTACAACTTCCTAAGAACTGGGATTATAGCCTTGTGCCACCACACACAATCTCAATCTCCATTTCAGACCCTCTGAGGGGGGTGGCTGGCACAGCAGGACCCAGGCATCAAACCCCCAGAAGCTGTGCCTGCTTGTAGGCTCTTTAATCTGTTGAGTTTTTCATCTGGCTCCAGAGATTCTTCTTTACTGAAAATTTTATAGATGTCGAACATGCATGCAACTACCTTGCTTGGAGCATTCATCGGGCACCATGAACAAAATCCTTCCAAACAGATCCATGAACTCAGGATATTGCTTATGATCACCTTGAGCCGCAACACCATAAATAGCAAGGCTGATCCTCAGTGGCCCTCTGACAGATGTCCAAATTTGTTCTCATAGTGGACCACCCAAGAGCAAGGGAATAACATACTCATCCTCTGATCAATGGACTAACTACTTGAAAGTGAAAATGAGCTGAAAATTAGAAAGTGATAACCTATAAAGATAGGTTGCCATCTTCCACAGTGCAACACACAATTGTTCTGTGTTCTTCACCTTAAAGCAATAAGTACAACACTGTATTCACTAATCAAGAAGTGGAATGACCACACATCTTGGAACTTCAGTCTTGCATATGAATTTGTACTTCTAGCCCACATGTTTACATTCTGACTTCTCTAACTGTGGTATCCATTAAGGTTTCCCTGTTCTCAATTGTATCTATGAAAGACTCATATTGAAGCTCCTCAATAACTCTAGTCATATCTCAGCACTAAAAAACATGCAGTGGCTGAGTTCCATATTGCACAGTGCAAGAAAAATGCATTTAATTCTCAAGGGAATTCTTTCCACCCAGAGAAACAATGATCTACCTGGTGAGCTTTAAACTTTAGTGCCACATGGGCCCTGCACTGACCACAAGCCTCAAACATTTTTCTGTGGCTAAGCACACACCTATGTCAGCCCTCTGCTAGATGCCACCCCAAGAGTGCCCTTTACTTGCCTTCTAAGACCCCTGAGGATCTCTCTGTCTGTCTGTCTGTCTGTCTGTCTGTCTGTCTGTCTGTCTGTCTGTCTCTCTCTCTCTCTCTCTCTCTTTCTATATTGGTGGTGCTCATAAGTCCATCTCACATGGTAGCTTTATTCTGCTGATGGTACTGGACTCACATCTCCCAAATGGACACAGGGCCTTCCAAATGGCACACAGGCCCTGAAGGGTAGGGTGAAAAGGTCTGTGAACAATGGAGCTTTTTATTTACTATAAATGTCCCGCGTATAATTGAATGAGAGAGACACACTCATATAAACATATAGTTTAATTATAAAACAACACTGATTTTCATCTTTATGTCATTTTCTTACTTCCATCTAACTTGATTAATTTTCTTACTCATTTCCATGGAAACTCATGTTCTAATAGCATAGTATCTTTTTCAAAGTAAATTGAAGTGTTTCCAAGTTGGTTTAACAAAACAAAATGCGGTATGGAAAAACAAAATTTCTCTATGATGAGTTACAAATAACATCAATTTCACCTGCAATATTACAACAAATCATCAATATCACAAAACTAAAAATACACATGAGATGAGCATCCTTATTCAAATAGGATGTGCAAGGTATACAAAACTTCCCAAAATGGAAAAGACTTCAAAAAATCATAAACAAGAACAATGATATAGCCCAAAAACAAAGAGTCTTGCTGACAAGTGTGAGGTCCTGTGTACCCCAAAAAGCAAACAAAAAATAATGAAAAAAAGAAATGTCACTGTTGTGTGTGGTGGTGAACACCTGCAATCCAAGCACTGGGGAAGCATAGGCAGGAGGATAAATATGAGTTTGAGGCCATCCTTGACTACACAATGAATTGAAGGACAAAGGGTATTGCACAGTAAAGTTTTGTCACAAAAAACAATCAACACCAAGCCCCTCAAAATAAAAGATGTGCGATTTTCAAATAATCAAATACAACTGGCATCGAGACAGTATGCACAGTATTTATCCCGTCCACTGGATGTTTGCTACGTATAAAACTGTGTATCCCAACAAAATAAAGTAAAATAAAGAATGAGACTTATTCCACATTGGGTGGGAGCTAAAATAATTGATATAATCATGAACACCTGTTCCTGCCATGTGCCTTGCTCCTTCATTGGTCCTCATCTGATATAGGGGCAGCCTCTTGCTCCTGTCCCAAAGCATCTGCATAGAGACGTGGGTAGGAACTTGGTTCTCTCAAATTAACCTTTGCCAAATGCTCCAGAACTTTCATCTTGGTGGTTTCAGCGTGGGCCCTCAGACCCCATAGCAACTCATAGGAAGCAGGATCACTATTGGCCACCTGCCGGTACTCTAGATATTCTTTCTGTACCAATTCTTCAGTGATGAATTTCCAGGGATCTTTAACAACAAAGTGATCTTTCTGAGGTAACATATCTCTTTTTCTTAGGAATTCCTTGATGTCATCCTCACTGGCACAGTTACCTTTCACAAAGATGATAGCCAGGATGACTATCAGGAGATCGACTTTGGAAAGACACTGGTAATTATCACTGAGTATGCCATTATAAGTGAGGCCCAAGAGAGGCAAAAGGACATAAGTGTTGCTTGTGGGGTCAACTTCCCTTATATCTATACCAAAGCTCAGACACATGTTTTGACAGAGTATCTTGAATACTGATATTTGTTCACTATCATAATCAGGGCCCAAAGTGACTAGCATTTCTGCCTTGGTGATTGTCTCCTGTGTTTGATACTTCTGGAGCAGGAGTATCAAAACTGTAGCTATGCTGTCATCTAAGAATACATGGGACAAGTACTGAATGCCTAATACATCCAGAGCATTGTATATATCCTCTTCTTCTCGGCTGGCACTATTACTAGATTGGGTCCCTTGTCTGGAGTCCATGACAGTGGCAGAGAGAATATTTCCTGAGGATTTGTGAGACAACTTGGTTCCCTAGACCAAGTTCCTTCACTTCACTTCCTGCACCAGGGATTGGAGTACTAGAGAAAGATGAGCCTGAAGAAGCAGTGACTGGTACTTCTTCTGTTACAGGCTTCAAAACCTGCACACCTGCATGATGGCCTCACTCTAACTCACTGTGTTGTTTCCTCTAACAATGAAGAATCTTCAAGGTTCCTTGGTGATTGTGATTCAGATGCCTTGAGGAAAGAGAAAGACAGTGAGTATTCTTGCATGACAAAAATATGCTCTCCCAAGGCCCTTTTCTTTGGGTAGTATTCAGAGTTGTTTCCTTCCAGAGGCAGTTTCTAAAAGAATCTGGGACAGAAACTCAAACAGCTCTCCAGGTTGCAGCTGCACTGCAGAGGACAGACACTAGGGTGTACCATGGGACTGTCAGGACTGGGCAGAAAGACATTCACCTAAGG